>CM029274.1:19630990-19806623 GCA_016920895.1 Vaccinium myrtillus
GTTAAATGATTTGGGAATTTCTGATAGTGGTCCTATGAAACTCTACTGTGACAATAAAGCTGCCATAAACATTGCTCACAATCCTGTTCAACATGACAGAACGAAGCATATAGAGATTGACAGACACTTCATCAAAGAGAAGTTGAGCACGGGATTGATATGTATGCCTTTTGTGCGATCCGAAAATCAATTAGCTGACATTTTCACCAAAGGGCTTGGCAGCAAGAGTTTCCACCCCATTGTGTTCAAGTTGGGCTTGATTGATATCTTCGCACCAACTTGAGGGGGAGTGTTAAGTTACGGGTGTATTATGTAATTTGTGTAATTAGGGTACTAGTTATCTCATGTAATTAGATTGATAGTTTAGGATTATTATGTATTTTTCCTCTCTTGTATAAGTAACAAAGTAATGAGAAGAGAACCCTACTTTTTGCCTCTCAATTGCTTTGCCTGATTTAACATTAATAAATCGTTTGTAGTGTCATTTTCTAAAAATTTCGAGATTGTGAAGTGAGAAAAAAAAAAAGGCTAGAAAAGCATCAAATATGAGTCCGTTAATAGTTATGGTTTAGACAGTATAATCATGATTGAAGATCAAACAACAAAAGACTATTTGAACAAAAAAAACTGAATGTCAGCACTTCTTTCCCCGATAAATCTTTCAGAGTCGCATTAAGATAGAACTTGAAATTCCTTCTCCAAAATAAATCACGATTTGATGATTAAAAAAATCAGGATTTTACTTCTGAATTTTTATTTAAAAACTAACTATAGTTTAGTAGCATTGGTTAAAGATAAAAAGCAATTTATCACGTGATTGCTAAACAATGAGAAGATGGATAACGTTCACCCACTTGATGCAAGCTTTATAGGAGGGTGAGCAAAATTGGACTCACTGTTTGGTTTTTGCTTTATTTTCTTTATGTTACAGAAAAATAACTGCTGTATTTACCTAGAAAAGTTTATCCCTAAGCTGCATTGGCCTAGGGTGATGAGTAAAAAGAATTCAAAGACTAGATCTGTTGCATTTAAATTATTCAAAATTTTTGTTTTCTATTGATAAGTAATACTTTGTAATCTGTTTTGTAATGTGTGGTTTATGAATTCATTTTCCCTGTTGCAACTTTGATTGATCCCATCGATGGATGTCATTTGCCATGAATAACTTTTGGGGCTGTTCTGCGAATTTGATACCAAATTAACTATGAACTTGTACGTTGTCCTGATTTCGCATCATATTTTGATTTATAACAGGTTTGGACAACTTCAAGCAATTGATCTACAGAGTATTCAGCCAGCCATTAGGGCAGGTGGGTGGAAAACTGAAATACGAACTTGCAGTTGTCGGATGCTAATAATTATAAACTCATGTGAATAATTTCTGCTTGTTGAAGGATTTCTCTCTTCCTACATTCGATTGTTGGTATTCATTTTGCCTTCTGGGGCTCTAGTATGTTCAAAGGGTTGTTGATCGACCATTAAAGTGGTATCTGAACTGGATTCTGGCTCAAGTGACATTTACACTGCCAAACCAAAGTCGCAAATGTACTAAGATGAGAAAAATGGATGCATCCGTAAGAGAAGCTTTTTTCCCAGACAAAGCAACAAAGTGTCTGATTAGGTCGCTTGATACCAATCCATTTACTTAGTTCTACGTAACGGTAGGCTAGAACTGTAGAGCTTGCTTTGAGTTGCTGACTTTAAGAGTCAAACAAGTCATTGAAGACGTTACTAATAGTTATCCGAAACAAGGCGTACTACATGTGCAATTACTGATTCATGCTGTTGTTGTTTAGGCGTTCAACTGAAATAGAAAGTGTGATTATTTGCGGAGAGAAAATTAATTGCCCATTATCTAAGGAATTTTCATGTTACCAAATCTCTACTTGCTTCATGATCCTTCATGGTGTATCTTCCTATTTCTGTTTACTCATTGGTGTAAACTACAATATTTGTTTATATTTGCCATGGTTCGATTGAAGCTAGCATTGAGGTTTCCTGTAAGGTTGTGTAGAGTTGCTAAATATATATTTTTTGAATTAGTGGTGCTAAAAGTTTGCTGGATCTGTAGATACTGAAGGTGGAAATTTACGCGATGATTTGCCTGAAACATTTGAGAACAGGTAAAGGGATTTCAACTATATTCTCTGGTTGTAGCTTTGCATTCTGATGTTTGGTACATACTGCTGTATGCTCCAGGGAGGCCATGATATCCGCTGTGCCAAATTACGAGGAGCCATTTATCAAAGTTCCCAAAGTCCTGAACAAGGAATGACCCTGTTTAGGTAACTACTAGTTTTCACTCACTTATTGAAAAGCCAATAATTCTGGTCTTCGAAACACATGGAATGCTACTTTAGATCTCTATTTTTCTTCATAAGCTGCTATCTTTATTATAATGGCTCCCTCTAAATGTATGAAGTACCCCATTAAACACTCGACACTAGGCAAGAATATTACATAAATGTCCCACATATCGACGAACATTCTCCTAACGGGCACCTTGTTTATATGACTCTCAGAGTTTACCATCCAACCACGCTTCGACCTCCAATTTTATGCACGAAATGCTCTACGGGCACCTTTTTATATGATCTTACCCTAGAAGATTGAATATTTATATATAAAGGTACTTGAATGTGCCGCCGTTTTCTTGAACGTGGGACCAGTTTTGACTCTAGGATATAGACTTGCACCTGTCCTAGCATATATAGTCTGGCACTTCCTGTGTTGGCTTTCCTTAGTTTTGGAACAACCTAAAGGGATACTTAGAGTCTATGTTATTAGTTTTTCCTAGAATCATGACATCACACTCACACATACAAGGTTAATAATAGTATGCCAGGCACACTATGCATTTTCTAACAATATAGACATCATACTTAGAAATGAAATCTAATTTAACCATGATAATCACATTTCTAATATTAATATGCCTCCAGTAATTATGTCATAAAGAAAGTGAATCAACTATGTAGGCAGAAATAGAAACTGTATTATTAAAAATATGCTTGAACTTCCTTACGTACAAATAGTCCTAAATTGTGTCATCAATGTTAAGCTTAAACATGCCCTCATACAGATAGCCCCTTTCCAACAAAAGTACCATTCTTAGACAAAACAAACTTGCCCGACTCAAACACTAACTTGAAGCCATGCTTGTTCAGCAAGCTTCGAGATACAAGATTTTTCCTAACTTCCGGTACATGATACACATCGGTAAGGGTCAGCGTCTTGCCAGAAGTAAACTCCAAATCCACCTTGCCTTTTCCCTTGACAGCCACAGTTGATTGATTTCCCATGTAGAGAACAATGCCATCTTCAACCGAATCATAATTAGTAAAGAACCTCTTGTCATTGCAGACATGCTTTGTTGCACCAGAATCAATCCACCAGTCTCCAGCATATACGAGGGTATTAACCTCTGAAATGACAGCCACAAATTTAGATTTCTTGGCCTCTGATGCCTTCGATTTTCCACTAGTTTTGTTCCTTTTGAGAGACGAGCAATCATGTTTGATATGCCCAGATTTGCCACAGTGCCAACAATTAGAAACTGTAGGATCCTGCCATTTCCCATTACCAGGAGCATTACTGCCTTGGAACTTGTGCTTACCATTCTTCTCGTCGGAACCTTCCTCCATCACAAAAACATTAGAGGTGTCATCTTTACCCTCTTGAAGCCTAGTCTCTTCCTCCACCCGTAGGTGTTGCACCAACCGTTCAAGAGTAAGTTCCTCGGTTTTGTGTTTGAGTTCCTTCTTATAATCTTTCCATGATGGAGGAAGCTTATCAATAATAGAGGACACAATAATAGATTCATCCATATTCATTTTCTTAACCTTAAACTGATTCAAAATATGTTGCAACTCATGCATTTGATTGATGACTGGCTTAGTATCAACCATACGAAAATCCATAAACTAGCTGACAATAAACTTCTTACTTGTAGCGTTGTCAGTTAAATACTTTGCCTGAAGAGAATCCCAAAATTCCTTTGCCGTTTCTGAATTGGCATAGACATCGAACAGTGCATTTAAAATGTGTCCCCGACAAATGTAGTTGTCATTCTCCCGCTTAATCCTCTCACGGTATTGCTCCAGTGTTTCATCATCTTTCTCTTCTGGGGCATTTAAAATGTGTCCCCGACAATTGTAGTTGTCATTCTCCCGCTTAATCCTCTCACGGTATTGCTCCAGTGTTTCATCATCTTTCTCTTATGGGCTTGGTGTGGTTGGAATATAAACCACTTTCAATGTGGTGAGGAGGAAATGCATCTTCTTCTCCCAGCGCCTGAAGTTGCCTCCGTCAAAGCGTTCAAGTTTCACAAAGTCTTGCATCGTTTTTTGTAGAGACATCGTCATTGCTAAATACTATCTTTAGATTGTTGGAAATCCGGTCTTCAAAATGCGTTGATGATGGCGTCGTCTCTTCTACTCCAATCTGCGCTGCAAAAAAACAATTCGAGGTGCGTTGTAACAACGCTTTTCTAAAGACAGTATTTACCCCACCAAATGGAGTGCACTGGGTTACAATAAATCCGCCTTCAAGATACAACGAAACCGAACTCGAAATTCTTTCTGTCTACATTTGCACAAATGAAAACAGACAAAATATCCGCTATGTGAAAGTAAGAAAACCAAGAATCACTGTGTTTTGTTTCTTGCGAGGCAACAAAAAACAGCATAAGCGCTAAATTTATTTGGACAAGAGTGACAAAGTTTGTGTGAGGAAAATCGGATGCCTACGGTATGGATCCTAGGCCTATTTATAGACCTTTGAGCACCACTTGGAATAGATGCAACCAATTGCTAGAGAGTTACAACCCTTAATAAAAGGCACCTCTTGGAATTAACCAAAGCCATTAGACAAGCACCTATTTGGTGCTTTTCCAATTGATAGAAAGTCATCCCTTAATCCCCTTAATTAAAGGTGGATGTGGTTCGAAAAAGTCAAAGGCAACCTTTCGGTAAGAAATTAATCAAAGAAAGGGCACCTTTTGAACCATACAAATGACCGTGTCCGTTTTTCATATTACGACATGCAAAAGGCACACCCTTTGGTTTCAATAATCACATCTAATCAGTGTAAAATTAATAGGCAACTTCTAGCATAATAAACTAAGAGTCGTTTCTCTCCACAAAGATAACCAACACAATTTTTAGGCTTAAAGACAAAAAGTTGCAACTCCACAAATAACTAAATATAGGAACATGAATATTTTAAAAACATCCAAAATAATAGTAGTAGCTTATTTATTTTGAAAAAATCCCAACAGATTCCATTCGAGATGTGTGCTCTGCATGTTACCCATCCATTCAATTGAATTGTTTTATTCGATCTGCATTTTATCTAATGTGTGCGATTCTATGCATCTTTAGGTACAAACAAGCTTATTCAAAAGGTTGAAGACATTTTGGTTGATCAAGAAAAAGATCGAACTCTTGCTGTATTCCCCCAACTTTTGGGAGGATTCCACTGTGCGTTTCAGACTATTAGTTGTGAATCTATTCTGTTGTACTTGTTCATGACAATGCATCAAGTTTTTTTTATAGGTGATGCCGTAGAGGTGACAATTTTGAACTCAACCCATGAACCCACCCAAATCCACTCACCTAAAACCTAACCCAACCTACCCATATTATAATATGGGTTGGTTCAAAATGGGTTGGTCCCAAAAATTAAAACTAGTTACTCACACTCCCACTCACGTTACTCACTACAATTACATGGCAAGCTTTCGACTTTTATGTAGAGAAACGGTATAATTAACAAGGCAATAATAATACAAATATATTGGCTTGAAATGACTACTTCGCAAAACAATTAGGTGAGGGATGCTTTGGCAAAAAAACCAAAAAGTGGTTTTTTGGTTTTTTTCATTGTCGTTTCAAAAAAAAATTGCATTTGTTAGTTTTGCGTTAAATTTTCGTGGTTTATAGATAGAGTATAAAATTATGGTCACAAGTAATATTCTTTTGAATAAAGCCGAAAATAAATCAAAATGAACCAGTTTATTGATTTAATTTTGGCTTTATTCAAAAGAATTTAGTTTCGACCATAATTTTATACTCTTTGGATTTGTCTCGACACGAATCCATAAACCATAAAAACTTGACGCAAAACTAACAAATGCAAACAAAAATTTGAATAAGGACAAAATGAAAAAACCAAAGAACCACTTTTTGGTTTAAAAATTCGGTTTGTAATTGAAAAACCCCACCTCCTCCCGTGAAATTCAATGTGTTCCAATTTTGTGGAGAGAATACCACACGAAAACGATCGAGACATTTATAAATAGAGAGAACCGCAAGAGTTAAGTTAGAGAGAGAGGAAAAGATATATAATGAGACATACATATATATGATCTATACATATACAAAATGTTTTTTTATTAAATCAATAACCGTACTCCTAAGAGTATGCATTCATTAAATTGACACTCTATTCTATGCTTGGCTTTTTGGAATGGTAAAATAAAAATGCACAAGATTGTATATATATATCGCTACTATATTTTCATAATTTGTTGAGGTTAATCGAGAACATCTGTATAAAATCAAATTAGGTTTTGGACCAACAGAGGAAATTCAATGTGTTCCAATTATCATATGTTTTGACGTTCAGAGAGGGAGGAGAGAGAGAAATAGATATACATAGGGAGAATTGAATTCCCATTAGTTTTGAGAATTGAATTCTCACTCCTCTTTTTCTCTGCCTGGGAATATAAGTTTGGACCTTTGGGAAAAAGAAAAGAAAAACTGTTCGGGTCGGGTCGGGTCGGGTTTGGCTAGACCCATTTTCAACCCACCATATTCAACCCATCTACTCTCAACCCATAACCCATGTCAACCCACTCCAACCCAACCCAACCCACTTGCCACCTCTAGGTGATGGGGTCAAAATTTTGATGTTCTTCTCATATTTGTCTGTTGACGACTGTAGAAACATCGAACTCATGGTTTTAAAAACCCAAAATGACAAATATACGAAAAAACAATTGTGCTTAAGACTCATTTATGATCAATAGCTTGCTTCATCATATTTCTCAATCCAGGTTTAGGCCACAACATTAACTACTAAATTGTCTACCTTGGGAAAATATGATTTTCACATTTCAGAGCACGTTAGCCAGCTTAGAATCCAACAACATGATGATCAAAATAGCTGCATCAGCAGTACTCTGCCAGAGAATTATTGAAACCTTTTCCACAGTGCAAATCAAGAAGCAGAGAAAGAAGAACAAAGGAAAATGGAGGGAAATTCTATCATTAACTTTGGGAGAATATCACTTGGGAGTTCTTTTGTGGAGCCAAATATATTATTTTTACACGCTCTTTCAAAGATTACATCCCGGCTATGGAGTGTCAACCAATTCATGCTCGAAATTGGCAAGATAGTCAAACACATGCCGGTTCCTCTCTGGTCGCCGTCAGATACTAAGAGAAATAATCAAAGCAAGAGACTGGAAAAAAGGGGGAAGAAACATCACATTATTGGAAGGAAAAAGGAAATTAAGTAGAAACAAAAGTGAATCTGCATAGCAGAGTTGATGCCGCTTTGGGATGATCTTTCGGAATGCTGTACAGGGAACAACCACCAACACTAGTTATCATAAGGCCGCCCAGAGTTTTGTATTGAATTCAACAAACAACTTCAGTTCTTCAGAAATTCGCCAGCATGAAAACACTTCCCATATTTACCACATTGATTCATCTGGCCTAGTCCAAACTCAGAAGTTGACAGGATTGAAGATTCCAATCACCACTCGAAAAGCTCATCAAATAAGCTGGTTAGACTAATCTGCAACTACAAGTACAAAAAATGGCTCAAATATCTGCGGGCTCCTTCATCCCTTAGTTTTCTTAGAGCTTTTCGTTCCACCCTCCGTATCCACTCTTTGCTTACTTGGAAACACGTCCCAATCTCCTGGAGTGACTTGCGGTGGTGGCCACCAAGCCCAAATCTCAGGACCAAAACTTGCCTCTCTGTCAGATCGAGGGTTTTCAGGAGATCATGTATTTCTTTTACCATGCACCATTTCCCTAAAATTTCTTCAGGGCTCTCTATTGATGTGTCTGGTGTAAACTCCTGCATCATGGCAAAACAAACTACCATTTATAAAACCATCTCTCAGAGGCCTAGTTCAAATTGTAGGAATCTTTGGGGAAAATGAGATTAGGAGTCCGTATTCACCACAATTCCTGCATTTGTAACGGACTGGAAAAGGAGATTATTCCTAAAACATGTTTCATGCATAAGATTAGTGAAACATTCGGAAGGGATTACATTAGGAATGAGATTATCGGGTATGGGATTCCCATTTATTGGGTTCCCATTCCCATTCCTAAGGGCTATCCCCATCTCTCCCTCCCAGGATCTACAAGAAAGAATTTCTCAGAGCTTTCCATGTGAATTAAACCTTCCCCAAATGAGTATAAACAAACCTCGTACATCCAAAAAAAGCAGATGCTTAAAAAAAATTCTCAGGCGTACAAATAGAGCAGTAGCGCAATCTAGTAATCTTTTACTATGCCAGTGCATTTTATTAAGTTTAAGTTCACATGCTACCAAATTGAACTCAAAAACTGCAGTTATACAAATAAGGAATTAAAAGTAGATGACGTGGATGCAAAGTTCAGATTGATGAATGGCTTTACAATTCCAATTTTATACTCAAAACTCCTGTAGCTAAGCTTAAAAAACCTTCAAAATATGTTTTTCCTTCTTGTGCAATGCGGGCACTGCAATTATATGTTACAAAATCCCCACGGAACACGGACCGTTATCTCCCTAACAATAATGGAGAACTAGAATAGGATGGACGAGGAGAATTGAATTAAACACAACTCTAACATAGAGGGTGAGGCTCAATGAACAAGTATGATTCCCAATGAGAGAAAAATGTAAGCTCCATAGGCTGAGCTCCCTTTTTGGTTGGCACTTTCATGTCAATAACACACATTTACGTGTATCCCTTTCTTTTTTTTTATCAAATTGAACTTTCTTTTCTTATTTATTTTAGAGTGTCTGTATAGGTTGTGAAAGGAATTAAATGTATCTTGTAACGTGGGACCGTGTGTAGTCAATAACAGTGTACGACTTTGATTTTGAAGGTCACCAATATTTCAAAGGGTTTGCACAGGAATGGTATGGAGCCTAATCAAATTGGAAAGTTTGGGGGCTAATCAAATTGGACAGTTTTTTATAAGAAAATATTCCTCAATATGGAAGTTCTCTTGGCAGTTATTTTAGTAGAGGGAGAAGGCAGTTAAAAAGTATATGACGTATTACAAGAGTTACACGAGAACAAAAAAAAAAAGGTGATTTCAAAGGCACGGGATTATGAGAGGATTTTATGGCTTGATTTGCTACGCTCCCACTTGACTGCCTATTTAAAAGTATCTCCGAGGGTTTGAAAAGTTACTTTTTTGGCAGCCATTATTTTTCACAATTAGAAACCGGAGAGCAGCAGCACCTTCTCGGGCATTCTGTTTTTTTTTTTGAGTCTTGGAGTACAACCAATGGACTGTTGAGCAGCACGATCAACTCCAAGAACTTCTCTATGATCTACATTCTACATCATTCTCATGATTCAACTTTCAGTGGATTTTTGAAAGATTCTCGGAAGGCTCGAGTGATTCAAGGCATCGGCAATCAAACACTTGGTGTGGTAAACGAGGATTCGGCAATCGTCCTTTGGTCAATTGTGAGTCATAACTGTAAGTTAAGATCGTTTTGTAACCGCACGATGTTATTTTTTAGTGTTTGATTCCTTCCCGTGGTTTTTACCCTTTTCGGGGTTTTCCACTTATACCGCGTGTTCATAATTATTACTTAATTCCTATTTATTGCTAAGAATCGTTTGAATAGCAAAACAGGAATTTCAAAAAACATTAGGTATGAATGACATTGACAAGAGATGATGACAATAGGTATGAATGACATTGACAAAAGAAGATGCAGAATACAAAACCAGGGCCATACCATAAATTTAGCACCAGAAGAGTCCCCCAGTCTCTCATCAATTGAACCCACAACTCTCAAGCACTGCTTGGCTGCTTGTATATTAGCCATGGACAAGCCTGTGAACTTCGCAATTTCATCATCATCTGGGTATCTCCCATGGGTTCTGTATAGGGCCTTCGTAGCTTTCTTTATTTGATTCATCGACTTGCTCAAAGAGGCCTACATAAAAATCAAATAGGAAAGCAACAAAGAGAGTGACTTCTAGCTTTAATATAATGAAATAAAGGAAAAGAGTGTATATACCGGAATTTGAATCCCCCTAGAATGCTGTTCCACAAATTTTGACATTGACTTCCTTATCCAGTGCTGAACGTAAGTTGAGAATTTGTACCCCCTTTTGTGGTCAAACCTTACTGCACCTCGCAACAAACCAAATTTCCCTGCCTGTATAACGTAAGGTAAGAGAAACTTCAAAATCAGTTTGGATGTAAGCACAATAGTATGCGGGAACCATTTTGATGTAGCACCACCAGCCCTTTATTTAACACTCTTTTTGGAACTTGGGGAACGAAAGACAGAGGAAGAGACATAAATTACAGGAGAAATGCTACTGAAAGTTGATTATTTTACTTTCATTGGTTCTGAACAGAAGATGAAGGGAGTTTAAAATGGAAAGTGCGCGAGAAGATTCCTCGAATACTATTTCAGATTTTCCCACTTGTTTTCTGTAGCATTTTTTCCTTTCCTCTTTCCACACACTGTAAATTTGTCTTAATTTGAGCATCAATACAAGTAAAACGCTTCATTTTATATGAAAAACTCCAATTTGCAAAATCAGATTTAAGTACAAAATTTGAGTAAAAACTTCACTGATGGCTTAGTAGTAGATTTGAAAGCTAAAAAGTGTCCTTAGGAAATGAGAGACAGAAAATGAGAGTCTCCCATCATTTCAGTAAGAGGATAAATAAACACAAGTTGGGATTTGTTTTCGGGATGGCTAGGCCATCAGATTATGTGGTTACTGGCATAAGGCACCACAAAAGGTAATAGTATTCAGAAGCGTTCGCCCTAGCATTATTCCAACTATTTTAGGTTAAAGAATCATGTTATCAATCAAATTTAAAAAGAGAACGATAATAAAAGATATAAAACCACATAAAAGTAAATTTGACAAACCTGAATTATATCGTCAAGGGCCAAGCCAAATCCCCTGTAGTTTCTCGCAAGGTACAGGACTAGGGAGTGTGCACTTCTCAGCAGCCCGTCCCTACAATACCAACCAGAAATCAAATGCTGCCGCAATACCTTCTCATCCATTCCGGCAGCTTCCGCCCAGCTACTCAAGCTAGCTACTCGACCAGTTTCTTCTTCCAACCTGGTTTTGATTCTTTCCAAGTCATCAACCAACTGCAATTATCACAAGATAAAAAAACGATTAAAATCGCTCCCAATTCCCAAAGCATGAGGAAGAAGGTGATCCTGCTTAAAAGCAACTCCAAACAGTACTCTATATCTTCGTCTTAAGATTTAAAAAGCACTCCAATGCATCCTCTGAATCCATCTCTATTTTTGGAGATAGGAGTTTTATCCCCTACATGTAGACGATGGGGAAAAAATAAGGAGGACAAATATACCCAACAATTAGTCTGCATCCAGTATTTACAAGGTTGGTCTTAGTGAAAGCATATGAACCAAATATTTAAAATGAGCACAATATTGTTACATATACTTAAATAACTAAAATAATGATAAATTTAGTGCATTGCTATGCACATGGAAACAAATGACTGGGACATTGTTCGGACGAAACTTTGAATGATAATAATCTTGGTGGTGAGATTTTTAGAGCAAAATAGAGGGTTATAATTGGAATTGAAGTGAATAGTCATACTCTTCCAATTAGAGAAACAGGAGGACACAACCTTAAGTTGTCTCGACATTTCGGCCTCATTTTTAGCAATTGTTAGTCTTCTACTTCTAGAATTCGAGGGCCTTTTTTGTAGACAGCCCTTTTGAATGATTTTAGAGGGCAATGCCAGCAACGAAGCTTTTTGCGAAGCTCTCCCTCTTCTAGATTTTCTTTCTTCTTTCTTCCTTGAGCGAACAACAATCTCAGCAACGTGGACATCCACAGTTTCATTGATCAAAGGCTGTTTAATAAGCTGAGTTGGCATGTCGGACAAGTCAAAAAAGGTTGGGGATTTAAGGGTCTTTGATAGACAGGCATGGAATAATTTAAGAGCTCCAAGCCTTTCTAATTGCCCTAAAATTTCTCTTTCCAACCTTCCCACATATGAGTCAGAAAACGTTGCCTCCAACATATCAAGATTTTCCATTAATATGCCGAAATCAGATGCCTTTCTTCCTTGTAAGTTCTCTCCAGTAGTCATCTGAAGGATCGGAAATTAAAGTACGTATCAATTAGATAAGTAACGAGCAATAGAGAAATGATGAAGACTTTCTGAGAATTGTTTGAAATAAGGAAGAACCTTTATTCCTTCCATTTCCAAGTAATCTTTTTCTAGAGTCTGTTGGGTGGATGAACGTTTGTGTGCTTTCAGAGGATCATTGTACAGATTTTCATTCTGCCACATAAAAAAGGCAAAGGGCACACTTCCGGAGTCATATGACATGTCCCTGCATCTAGCTGCAGAAGTATGAAAATCAAGCACTTAGATAACTGTACAGGACCAATCATCTGAACAAAATACACTAAATTCAGGATAAAACTAGCATAAAGTACCGTAAAAAGCAGATTAACTCCATGTGGTTCGGACCTTTGGCACTTTACCTCACTAAAATTTGGAAATAAGCAAACTTACCTCCTCGCGGACTTGGAGTGAAGTGCTACTGTTATATTTTCCATCAAAACAGATGGAAGGTATAAAACAAACACCTAATTTAAGATTGGGAATAAAAAAGAAACTAAAAGGGTAAATTTCGCTGACCTCCCTTGAGGTTTATGACAAAAACAGAGACCTCCACTAAGGTTTGTGAATGTCACTGCCCTCCCTCACTTTACCTGACAGTATACATATTCCCCCATTCCATCATCTGAGCTCAAACCCAACTGTTACCCCTAAGAGCCACCACCCAATCACAACCCCTTTGCCTCCACAGTCCCACAAGCCACAGCCAACAAAGCCCTAAACCCAACTGTGACCCCTAAGAGCCACCAATAACAATGACTTTTTGTGGCCAACCATAAACCCAATTTTGGCAATCCCCCAAACCACTTTTGGTGGCCAAAATTTTGTTTGGTTTGGGTTTTGGATTAACACACTCCCCTACTCCCTGTGTTGCTCCTTAAATCACTCTCAAATCTTCACTACTTCGAACTCATGTTTTTTTTTCTCCGACTGAAACTAGTTTGTAACTTTTTGTGAAGAACAAAGCCATGGGGCTCAGAGACCCTAGGTTTCCTTTGTCCTTGTTATTTCTACACAAGTTTTTTTATTGTCTAAACAATGGTGGTCTGTGGAGGGCAATCGGGAGGGATTTCAGAGGAGAGGGCAATTGTCTATTTCTACGATCTGCCAAATAATTTTAAAATTTCTTAGACCTTGCTCGAATAAATAGTCAACTAGGTTATACAGTTGTGGTTCATCTTCAATCAGTTAAGGCACTAGTTGGATGATCTGATTTTATCCTGATCATGCATTTGGAGTTTTAATTATATTGTTATTTTAAAGGGTAATCAGAACATTGGGATTCATGATAGGCAGGACTGTTTTGAAATTGGTACCCCTATAACATGAGAACACATTTGTAGAAAAAAATTGAAACCCAATTTGCCTAAAGTAGAAAATTGTCATGTAAAAATTTATAAAAAAAAATATCGTTATATGAGTAGAGATGACAAAATAAGAAGGCAAGGAAAAAAGTGGAGCAATACAGGAGAGAGAAGGGGACGGTGAAAGCGCCATAGTGTTGCTTTGTATAGAATTGAGAGAGAGAGAGAGAGAGAGAGAGAGAGAGAGAGAGAGAGAGAGTCCTTAAGAGAGATGACTAGAGGGAGGACAAGGGTAACTTTGACATTTTAACAATCAAGTTCTTGAAAGTCAAGAGATTCTCTTAAGTTTCTAACAGAAAGAAAGCAGACGGAGGAAATATTTTATTGTCAGGTAAAGTAAGAGAGGGCAGTGTTTTTCAGGAAGCTCGGGGGAGGTTTCTGCTTTTGTCAGAAATCTCAGGGGAGGTCAGTGAAATTTACCCAAAATAAAATAAAGCTAGATTCCAATATAAGAAGACAACAATACCCTTTCACGTTATATTCTCCAAAGCTATATGGAAATCTTAACTTAAACCATTAAGCTGCGGAACCCAACCCCAACATACCTATCAACCTTCTTCCCCATCTCAAGCCACCGCTGACACCCTTATTTCTCTCCCTCACCACTGAGAGCCTGCCGCCCAGATCCTCCTCCCTGTATCCACTGTCAACTTTTTCACACAAACCTCTTATTACATTTTCAATCAACGATTACCATTTTGGGTTCTTTCCACAAGGACCCAAATCCCTCGTGACAAACCATTTGCTACCAACTATGAGAACCCAAAGCTCCGTGGACCAAACCACAGGGAAGGAATCTAAAATTTTTCCTATAAAGTCTTACTTTCTTTTCTGAAAGTAATCCAAACTAAGACGGACCGTTTGCTTAATTCACAAATGGGAATCAGTACTCAATTTGGTTGGTACCATCCAACAAATCCAACCAAATTGATTCCATTATTCCAAGATACGTGAATTTTTCCTTCCCACCAACGTACTTTCAAAATATCAACCGAATGAATAAGATGAAAACTCTTCCATTGGTAGAGAAATATTAAGACGTGAAAATTGATACAGATGGATAGAAAAACAAGAAGAGACATTTGAGCAGCATGTTTTGTTGGGAAATATGCTTTAAATTTTCTGCATTTTAAACCGAATAGGAATGAACCAGATGTAAAACTTAAAGATCAAATCTAGTGTGCCACACATTCTCCTTGAGACAGATTTTGCCCTCACTACAAAGCTTACAACTTGAATAGATATGTGTCCCATGATAAAATGACCTAAACACAAAGCAGCAGCCTACAATATATGTGTACATCGAACCACTCTGTGTTTTGTACTCCCTCCCTTGACAATGACTCTGAATGAAGGGCGATGGTCTTTTGATGCCTAAGCTGGTTGGACCCACAAAGGAAAGGATCTGAAGCCAGTAAAGGTACAAGGTGGATAACTTTACCCTTGGAGTTTGTGGAAGAGTTTCAATTTGTGAGAAAGTAAATTGCCACTCTATGTGATTTAGTATTTCTATCAACCATGATTTCAATAACACAATATTTAATCTCCAATAATATATATAGTTTTAAATATTCTGGGGTTCGCCCTGGAATCTAGAAAGAGTATTGATATACAATGAAATATATCCCTTCAAACTCGGAAGAAATAATTCGAAACTGTTCACCATATGGATGACCAAGGACAAAGAGATCCTATTAATGACTCTTGTTACGATCCAATAATCGCAATTCCTCCATTAACACCAGGCTAAGACCATCTTGGGTAGTCAAACTCTAGTGCTTCATCCACTTAGAATATTCTAACACAATTATATTCTTCATCCTGCTTGCATAAAATATTGTGAGCAGAAATACAATGCATGTTCTGGATGGGGTACAAAAATATACGTAAAAAAAAGCAGGGAATCTCACTTGTGATCAGGAGTTGATTCACCAAGCTCGTGGACGTATTCATGTAAGACACAACAAGATTTCAACCCTTCTTAGACTGCTGAATATGGAAGGGCACGTGACTTATCAAACCCAATGAGAATGCAAAACCCTAGCTTAGAAACTAAATTTGTGATACCCTCATTGAATTGTGAAAGTTGAATAATACCTACATGGATACATTTGAACATACATCTATCAAAAGTTCAAAACAAAGCCTTAGTTATTTATAAAGCCATTTTCAATAAAAATAAATAAATTTAGGAGTATATGCCTAAACAATTATTGCTCTTACCATAACACTAAAATAGATTTCTTGGTGCATGTCTCATCCTAGTAACTCTAATGAGATTTTTTTTTCTAGAACAACCGGTCATCCAAGCCGGCTTACGAGCATACAGGCTCATCCGGCCTCCAGGGCCCTGATTTACCAACAGAACACACATCCATTGCCCCAAGTGACAACAAGTGTTTTTTGCTAACGTGGCCGTCGAACCTGCGAGCTTGGGAAATAAACCCTTTAGAGCAAGTCTTCTAGTTTGTGCTAAAATGGCATTGCTGAAGTGATTTTTGACCTGCTACAAATGTAAAAAAGCCAAAAAAAATAGCAATGTTGTAGCACCGGTTCAATTTTATTTTGGCACAATCTCAAATCAGGCCATTGGATTTAAAAACTCATCTCATTTTTCAAAGTTAATCAAATGGCTTGGTTGAAGTGGGAAATGACAATAGGCATCGCCAAATTTGGCACAAAGATGGCATTGCCATTTTTTGGCATCAATAAATGGCTATGGGAGGACATGGATTTTGCCGCACAAAAAAAGAAAAAAAAGAAAAAGAAAAAAGAAGCCGCCAAATTATGGCAATGGCAAGGAAAATAGCAATGGAGTGGACTTGCTGGCTCTTGCTGCCATACTCCCCACTCGACCTACCCTTTGGGGTTAACTTGAATAGGTTGTGGAATGAAACGAAGAGGAAAACAGAATACACTTCGCTTCAAAAAAATACATTTCCTTTCACTCCCCACAAATCTCTCCATGAATCATAAATCCAGACCCAGCTTAAGAGTGACAACCACTATTAAACACCACAACCCAGAAATTCACATACACTCACCGAATTCAACCATTTTTTTTTTTCTTAGTCCAACTACTGACGTAAGGTTTCTTTGAAATCAAGAATCATGCTACCGGAGCAAAGCCCAAGATTTTGTAGTCAAGTCACCGAAATGATCAATTTCCCTACGTTTTCCAATAGCAGACATATTAAACAGCAATTTACCACTGCTTTTTAAACAGGTCTATAAATAGCATCATACGTCGAAACAAGGACTAAACGTAATAGAGGAAAATGAAGAGTTAATTGGGACTTACACAGAGATAAGGAAGACCAAGATGCTGAGTTGGATAGCAAAGGGAACCGAATTGGAGTAACCCATTTGGGATTTAGGTTGAAACTCATTGGCATTGAATTTCTCGGAGACCAAGAAGCGAAAGAACAGTGCCCATCAAATGTTCATGAAAGTTCTCCTAAACAGGAGAGACAGACGGGAGAGAAGTGGAGAACCCAAACTGGATATATAGTGTGAGCTCTCGAACCACTGGTTCCCCATCTCAAAGAAACTACGGACAAATAGAGTATTTAACTCTTTTTTGGTTTTACCAAAAACGAATCCACCATTAAATTGTTCGTTTAGACATTTTAGTTTAGTTTTGTTTTTTAACTATTACTCTATTTCTCTTTTAGCTTATTAGTGTGTCTCTCTCCAATTATTACTCGGTTTTATTACGGGCTGGTACAAAAAATAAATATTTATTACCACTAACTCCAATAATTATTTTTAATTACCACTAACTCCATTAAGGTCAATCACTCTTTTTGGGGGCTTAGGCACTTAGGGTGCACTTTCCTATTATAGGTTTTTAGTGATTTAGGCACTTTCATAGGGTACCCTAGGATGTTATACACTTTCATAGGGTACCCTAAGGTTTAGGTTTAGGGTATACTTTCATAGGGTAGCCTAGGGTTTAGGTTTAGGGTACACTTTCATATTATAGGGTTTTAGTGGTTTAGTCAATTTCATAGGGTACCCTGAGATTTTAGGTACTTTCATAGGGTACCCTAGAGTTTAGGTTTAGGCATTTTATAGGATACCCTGGGATGAGCTTTTTTCCGTCAACAATGGAGTGGGATGTGCAGCTGCTCCAAAAACTGGAGCGGCTAGTAAATGTCCCTTATTACTCTCATTTCTCTCTCTATCTCTCTCCACTCATTACCCGAGCTTATTATCAAAATAACGTTCTTTTTTTTAACAATTCAGCAATCTACCGTTGTTTTCAAACTATTTACTATAAAACTACTATTGTTTTGTATTTCTCATTTTCAACCTGAGATATTTATTTACTTCTAATTCTCAACCTGACAAGTCTCTTGAAAATTCATTCCAGCGTATACATACATACTTCTCATTTTGACCTTGAGAAGTTGGTTTAAGCGTATACATACATACTTCTCATTTTGACCTTGAGAAGTCTCGTATTGGATCTGAGGAGTATTTTAAACATCTCATGTTGGACTTGAGAAGTTAAATTAACTTCTCATTTACTAACTGTTAACATACTTTTCACATTGGACCTGAGAAGTCTTTTAAACATATCATATTGGACCTAAAAAGTATGTTTAACTCTCATCGTACTGATTGCGATCATCTCATTTACAGTTTGGGGCGGTAATGTCTATGAGCAAATAACCAATTTGGGTTTATTTTATAACTTACGTAATTAAAATGTAACTTTTTAAACTTAATTTCCGCAATACGCGAAAATGTGGTTAGCAATCATGGTTTTACAAAGTTGTGTTTGACAAACACGCTTTTGACGTTGATTAATTGTAATCCGCCTAAAAAGCGTATTTTCTAAATACGTTTTTAAAAAGGGCCCTTCAAGTATGTGATGTTTTGGCCCATTTGGGTATTTATGCTAAAAGCGTGGGTTGAAATCTTTTTCTGAAAACTTTTTGATTGAAAATAAATATTTTCCTTGTCCATTTTTGTCTTTTCAATCTATACTACTACTTTTAAATGTACGAAGATGTTTTCTACTTTTTGTTTTCTTTATATGCCCCTAACAATCCATATGAATCCCAACCCTATCTCACGCCCATTATTTGGCGCTTCATTACCCGGTTACCCATTCATATGAAATTCTTTAAAACATCAAGCAGTATCAAATAGACGGACACCACTTGCACGAGAAAATTTACTGGTCTCACAAAGACGTTTCATCATTTCATTCTCCGCCTTCGCCGTTAATTTGGTAGCCCATTAGAAATGGTGAAAAGAAGATCCCATTCACCAATTACGCTAGTAACAAAATAAATGTTAAGTTTTTAAACAAGCAACTAGAAACGAAACAAGAAGTACTTCTCAGATCCAATAATCAATATGAGATGGATAAAATACTTCTCAGGTCCAATAGGAGAAGTATGTTTTCAATTAGTAAACCAGAAATAAAAAGACCTCTCAGGTCCAAATTGAGATGTTTAGCAACTTATCATGTCCAAATGAGAAGTATGTATGGACATGCTGGCCAAATATACATGTTGGACGGTGACACGCCGGGATGAATTTCAAGAAACTTTTCAAGTTGAGAATGAGAAGTAAATTAAGATCTCAGGTTGAAAGTGAGAAGTATAAAACAACGATAGTTTTATAAATAGTTTGAAAACAAAGGTAGATCGCTGAATAGTTTCAAAAAGAACGATATTTTGATTAAAAAAAACTCCTCATTACCCCTATTTACAATTATTACCCTATTTTTCTCTCCACTCATTACCAAAACAAACAATACTAAACTCCTCAAACAAACACAACCTTTATTTTTGTGGGCCGTTGGGAAGATAATGAGTGACCAACACAGTGCGGTGGTAATTTCTTCTTTATGGCCTATGGGGAGTATCACTTGGCAATGCCACGTGGTATTCTGGGAGTCCCTAATAATTAGTCCTTGTGGAAGGCAATGGCAATGGCGATGGAGATACCGGCTCGAAGGTGGCTAGGGAGAGAAAGAAAGGGTCAACACGTTTCCATAATTTTTTTCTAATAGGAATATTAGTAGTTTCAATTTGAGGTATTTTTGTTTCAGGCTTTGCTCCAAAAATTTGACTTAAGTTGGCTTTTTGAGTTGATGTATTGTGAGAGAATGACGTGTCTCGAAGTCAATTTTTAAGCCAATTTGGAAATAAGTCAGTTTCTGGTATATAACAAAACACTGTTTGTGAGTCATTTAACAGAAGTGACATTTGAATATAGTCAGGTAAAATATGGGAGGTCAGTGGCATTTCAGAAACCTCAGGGAGGTCTTTGCCCTTGTTAGAAACCTCATGGGAGGTCAGTGAAATTTACCGAAAATAATACCCAGCATTTAAGTCCAAGAAATAAATGTTGAACCACAAGTTTTTTAAAAAAAAAACTAAGTGAGTGGAAAAGTGTGTTCTTGCAAATGTCCACCAAGTTTTTGAGAATCTTGCCAAGCAACGGCACATAATGTAAGTTATCCATAGAATGTAACTTATGGAGTTCTAGTCCAGTTACAAAAAATCTAGAAAGCAAACTTTTGAGTGTTTTCTGAAGACTTTTAAAACTACTATAGTTATGTAAACTATCAACCTCAATAACATTATGTTGCTTTAATGCTATTTAGCCTACTAGAAGTGCAGTATTTATGAAGGGCATATGAAAACCGAGGACAATTTTAAAGGGTTTCTCTAACAATCATTTTACTGGGTTTCTTTGTGAAAGATCTTATAATTGTTGGGGTATGGTTGGCCTGATTCCAATGAGTTGTGGAATTACTTCAGAATTTTGCTTTATTGATCACATTGCATGTTCGATAACTAAGGAAATAAACGATTTGTGAGTGAGAGACCAAGGGACCGATTAAACTATTAAATGATTACCAACCAATAAAAAATATTAAACTATCTAAGAAACCTTAATCAATGAAAAGAACTAATTTGTGAGTGAGAGAGTGTACTAGTTAACAGAGCAGAGCCATATGCCTAGGGTTTTGAGAATATGTTGGGAAAATCAATCAAGCACGTAGTATAAAACACAAATCAAAACCTATAGGCACAAATCAGATTTTTTGAGCCATGGATTACCAACCGATTAAACCATTAAACTATCTAAGGTACCTTATTCAATGAAAAGAACTAATTTGTGAGTGAGAGAGTGTACGAGTAAATAGAGCAGAGCCATACGCCTAGGGTTTCGTGAATATGTTGCGAAAATTAACCTAGCTCGGAGTAGAAAACACAAATCAAAACCTACAGGCACAAATAAGACTTTTTGAGCCAGAGAAATCAATTAATTGAGATGTGTATTGAAATATTAACCATTGCCCTATGAGAAATATGTCATCAAAATTGGAGATTAATGAAGCCAGCTACGGGAAAGAGCAGAGAGAAGCCTGATGAAAAGAAGGGGTACTTGTTCTTAACGTGTCCGGAGGCACGACCATCGTCGGAGAAGATGAGCTTCAAGATGCTAGTCGATGTTGTTTTGTTTTTGAAGGATCCTCATGTTCAAGATGCGAGGATCAAGCATAAATTGTTGCTTTAAAAAGAACCGAGTTACCTGGGAGTCAGAGAGAGATTCGGTGTCCTTACGGATTTTTTTTTTTTTTTGAGAGAGAGATTATGTGAGTTTGGCGTACATGAATACGAGAGAACACCTGGAAGGAGTATTTACTAAAATGTCATCAACAACTTCAATCTCAAGACCCCCTGATTTATGTTTGTTATAAGATTTGAAAACTTACACTTCATAACTTCATCCAATTCAAGCACAATCACTCAAACCCACTTGATCATGTCAAAAATGATCATCTAGCCACAAATATACCCTCATCCATCCAAGTAATCACTCAATCAGTCCCACATTCCTATTCAAAACACCTCATCTCAGTCCAAAAATCGAGCCACAGTACCACAACTTCATCAAAACCACAAGTTCAAGCCTTGATCATAGCCAAAAAGGTAGAAAAGCATGTAAACAATCACGTTTTGGTGAATCTGAGGATGACCAGTAAGCTCATATAGGTTCCAAGTTCCTTTTGTGAGCTTACAAGGTCCAATAAATACACGAAAACAATTTTGGAAAATTGCAGGTTAAAGGGGTTTTTGACCATTTCATGGTTCCTGTGATTTTTTTATCTTTTCTCATGATGTGATCATCATTTAATGGTTTTTTGATGGTTTAAATGCTTCCAAAACAGTTTACTTTCCTCTTAAGCTTTGATGGATAAGCCAAAAACCATGAAAATGATGTTTTTATCAACATAAAGCAACAAATGGTCTTGTTTTATGGGGTGAATGAATGCATCTCACCTTTATTAATGATGATCAGTAGCTTAAAGTCCACAAAAGTGCCACCAAATGCCTGAAAAATCACAGAAGCTTGAGAACCAGAAAAGGGTTTGAGCACTAAAACCCCTGCCCTTGAACACTCAAACACTTTTCTGCCTTGTTTCATTTTCTTTCTTTTTCTAATCTTGAATCATGCTTCCAATCTTATGATTGTGTGTGTGTGTGTGTGCGCGCGCGCGCGTGCGTGCGTGTGTGTGTGTGTGCGCGTGCGTGCGTGTGTGTGTGTTGGTGTTATGCTCATACCAGTCTGATTATCTCTTATCTCTCTCTCAAACCATGCTAAAACTTGGTACAAAGCTCATTATTTGCTCGTGCAAGATCATTTATTTGATGTTTCTGGAAGATTAAAACCTAAAAAATGCCGCAGAGGTTAGCTTGTTGGGGCTGGCTTTCCCCCTATGCCGCATGTCCACTATGCGGCATTAATACGGACCAGATTCTCTGCAGATTCTGTGCCAAACACAGCAGAATGCCACAGGTCCAAAATGCGGCATTAGTACAATGCCGCATGTCCAACATGCGGCATTGCATAATGTCCTGGCAATCTCTGGGCATCTGCAAAGCCTGTCCCGTGTGGGTGTGGCCAACTTTCCCCTATGCCGCATGTCCCCTACGTTAACATTTTACCAATACCGCAGGCCCCCTATGCGGCATCCACACTGACTCTCTGCAAATACTATAGCTTACCATTTTGATTCCCAAACAGCTTTTTGACTCTGGAAGAGTTACGTCTAAAACAATTGCTTTTTGGTCCTATAAATACTGTACCCTTCTTCCCATTTTTTGGCATCCACACGGACTCTATGTGCCCAACTCCAATCCCAATTTTTTTTCAATGTGTCATTTTTTTTCTATGTGCCATTTTCTATTTCTAGTATTTTTAATAAAAAATACGGAAGAGAATACCATTTGTGATGATACTGTAATGTAATATCATCACAAATTAGGTAGAAGTGTTACGATATGTGACTCTAGTTATCAGAGTGACTAGACTCTCTCCTAATATGGGTGCAGCAAAACCCGTCTACTTCCATGCTACCTGCACAATTTTAACAGAAGCTCGAACTAAACATCCGGGCATCGGGACAGACTACCAAGAAGAAAGGTGTTTGTTTCAGGTATAGGAAACAAATCCTACTGTGTGAGCACAACACAACTTCGCGGTGATCGTGACACATGGGTCGAACTTAGGTGCAAAGCTCGATCAAAATATCTGTGCATCAGGAGAAGGACATTTGTGGCTTGTGGTTATATTTCTTGTTTGTATAACAATTTTCCCAATCAATTAATGACAAATTTCGTATTTACCATTGCAATTTGGTTTGTTTTTGGGTAGAAAGTACTTCAACTATTTTCCATCACTTTTGTTGTAGCACTGTGTGAATTTTAACCCAAGTTAAAATTCACCCAAATAAACAATAAAAAAACAGAACAAGACTTATATATATATTTTTTTACCAAGAAGGACATTTGAAACGATTAACAAATTAATTGGAGTATTACAAAAAAAATAGAGTCTAATGAGTTTATAAGATAAACTCATGAATTTGGAGATAAATTTACGTTATAGTGTTGAAAATATGCTCAAATACTAGAAATGAGCATAAAAAGGATTGATTTTTCAAATTAAAGCTTCAGTACTAACATTATGAAGCATTGGTGGTGATAGGTAATTTTGAGAGTTTACACTTACAAATTTATTGTTGTATACTGATTAGAATTAAAACAACTCTATCTGTAGGATTAGCCCATTCACTTATGTTTCGATTTTCCATTTTTGTTTGGACATATTTATTTGGTGTTATTCTCCCTGCCTTTTTGATTGTTGTAGTCAATTTTTTTCAGACTCGCGCCAAATTTTTGGATTAACCATTTGTCTCTGACGAGCGGAAACTGTAAGGAAAAAAATATAACCACAGGGCCCCCCAAAGTAGAGTAAAGACAAAAAAAAATGACTAAACATCAATAATGCCCATTTTCTTAAAAAAATAGTTTTCTTTCGAAACACACGATTAGAATAACATGTAGATATATGCCATGAAGAAGGTGGGTCTTTAAAAAAGTAAAATAAATAATTCAAAATGGATATTAGAGTGACTACAAGTAATGAAAAAAATTGATAAGTCAAAAATGAAAAATTAAAATGTATAATTAATCTTCAATGCTCTGAAGTCAATGCTTTGAAGTCAATGCTTTTTTCACATGGAGTCGATTCTCCTGACGTGTGCTAAAATGGATAGGCCTGATCCTGCACCTTAATATTCTGCAAAGCCTGATCCGAGGGCAGGCCTGTTGCGGCTTTTGGTCTATGCCGCATGTCCTTTATGCGGCATTCCAACAATGCCGCATGTCCAAAATGCGGCATTCCGCATGTCCAAAATGCGGCATTCCAACAATGCCGCATGTCCAAAGTGCGGCATTCAGACGGACCAGATTCTCTGCAAAGCCTGTCCCAAGCAAAGGCATGCGTCAGTGATTCTGGGAAACACTACAAAAAGCCCACTCCCACGCAAACCCTTGCTAAACAATTTATTTCTTCCAACTTTGTTCATTGCTTGAGAAAAAATTAGTTATTCCTAGTTACCTTGTGAAAAATTTCGTTGTTTCTTCCTAATTTGCGGGATGCCCACATGGGCAAATTTTATTGGACACCACAATTGGTTTTTTAAAGAGGGATGAGTATACCATTTGTGATGATACTGTAATGTATTATCATCACAAATTAGGTAGAAGTGTCACGATATGTTACTCGGGTTGTACCCGTGACTAGACTCTCTCCTAATATGGGTAACGCAAAACCTGTCTACTTCCATGCTAACTGCATAATGTATCCAAAAGCTTGAAAGAAACATCCGGCATCGGGAGAGCATATTTCCAAGAAGGACATTTGTTTCAAATATAAGAAACAAGTCGTATTGGGTGAGCACAACACAACTTCGAGGTGATCGTGACACATTGATCGAACTTATGTGCAAAGCTCGATCGAACTATCCCTGCATCAGGAGAAGGACATTTGTTTCAAGTATATTTCGTGTTTGTATAACAATTTTCTCATTCAATTAATGCCAATTTCTGTTGTCCTTTATGTTTGTTTTGTTTTTGGGTACAAATTATTTGAACTTTTTCTGATGGCTTTTGTTGTAGCACTTCATTAAAATAAAGTTGGGTTAAAATTCACCCCCCAAAAAAAAAAAAGACGTGTGCTGCATCAATACAAGTATGTCGTTAAATTTCCTAATTTAATTTTTTCATCCCCAATAATAATTAATTATAACAGAAGCTTAGTTCGGACAATAGTTATTGGACGAATACGGATGCTAACGAAGCATTTTCAAGGGAGCGCAACTCTCGGTCCGGGAATCGAAAATCCAAGACGCCTTTGAAAGATGTGTAGCCTATCATATGGGGTATGCAATGGATTAAACGGTACCTGTTTTCGATCCCCAGAGCACAAGGTATGCTAACTTGAAAACCCCTTCGCGACCATCCTTAAAATTTTCAGGTGGTGACGAAGCTTTTTTACGGGAGCACAAGTCCCGATCCATGGTTCAAAAATCCAAGTCGCCTTGAAAAGATGTCTAGCCTGTCGTATGGGGTACCCAATGCCGCAAACGGTACCCATTTTCGATCCCAGGAGCACAAGATATGCTAACTTGGAAACCCCTTCGTGACCAACCTTAAAAATTTCAGTTGGTGACGAAGCTTTTTGATGGGAGCACAACTCCCGATCCGTGATTTAAAAATCCGAGGTTACTTCAAAAGATGTCTACTCTGTCACACGCAATATGCAATGCCGCAAACGGTACCCATTTTGGATCCACGGACCACGATATTTGCTTACCTGAACAACCCTTTGCGACCATATTTTGGGTATCTGTTTTTTTGTAAGAACAGTTTGAAAACCCTTCGCGACCATTTTTTGATTGTATTCAATTTTTTCTTAAATTTCACTTTGAGGTTTCCTATAATTAATTTCTCAAACAGTTTTTATGAGATATTTCTCATACGCTTAAAATAACATGTAGATATATGCCATGAAGAAGGTGGGTCTTTAAAAAAAGTAAAATAAATAATTCAAAAGGTATTAGACTGACTAAAGTAAAACAAGTAATGAAAAAAATTGATAAGGCAAAAATGAAAAAATAAAATGTATAATTAAAAAAAACGCCACAGCTCCCAGTCGTCCTTAACTCCTTCAGTGTAATTTGCCCATTAATCTTCAATGCTCTGAAGTCAAGTCATCGTAGACCATTTCAAACAAAGCCAAATGACATTAGTAAAATTTGCAGCACACACATGACTAAAATGAAACATCTAATACAAATTGTCACACAAAATAAAACAAACAAATCCTCTACATTTCATCAGAATAATCAGATAGTTCCGGATCGGTTGCATATTCCTCATCATTCCAAATTGCTCTAATCAACTCCTTCCGATTACAACCATCCCTTTCAACCTCCTTCACAACATCGATAAATTTCTCCTGACGTGTAACCCGCTTTGTCACTGCCTTAATTTCCACCCACAACCTTTCACAAACATCATTGTGGAGACATTGCAACCTTCTTCCGTTCATCATTTGCACGGAACGCGCCTTAGCCACCTTCTGCATGTACTGCCGACACTTGGCTTCCAACTTGTTGCGCTCGACGAATAAGTTTGGCCACTCAAGTAAAGCAACTGCATCTCTTGAGTAAGGTGTTTGGTTCCAGTCTAACATAAATACAAAATCTCCGTTCGCATCGTACTGCTCCTTCAGAGTCACAAAACGTCGTCGACCACACCGATAAAAAAAAGAAAGATCGTAGTTTAATTGAGGGTAGTTGCGATGGTCTTCACGCGGATCGACACCCACCGTTGGGCTTGTCTCTGTCTTTTGCATCCTACGAATTCTATTCCCCACCACAGTTCCGCGAGAACCCGTCATTCCATGAACAGGCAAATCATCTTGGGATTTCGCGCGGTGGCGGGCAAGCCAAGCATCCAAGTGCGAAGGGGGTATAGGAGCACTGTTGTCATCACTCGTCTGTCTTCCGGGTCGTACTCGAGTGGGGCGAATATTGTTAGAAGGATGGGGAGGAAGACTCCAATGAACAAGCCTACCATTGAATCTGTTGTTCAAACCAACACGCTCTGCCTCTTCTTCTAATCTACGTCTACGAACTCGAATTCTTGCATCCGATTTATTTGCATTTTCGTTGACACGAGAACTCTCTCCTTCTTCTAACTTTCTTCCAAATGGAAAGTTAGGATCCATTTCGTATAAAAATCTGTGAAATACGCACACATATTTATAGGGGGTCAACATTGTACGACACGAATGCGGCAAACTACAGTACAATGCCGCATATGCCACATGCGGCATTGCTTAGGTGGACAGCTCGGCCACGTGGAATAGGGGTTGGCGTGCCACGTAGAATGCCGCATTTCCCACATGCGGCATGACATATTTTTAAAAATAGTTTGAGAAATGGTATATTTTGATGAATTGTTTCAAAATTTGGTATATATCGGCCAAAAACCCTCCTCCATCCAGTCACTCCCGTTTCAAACCCGACAACCCCCTCCACCTCTATCACCTTATTCTCTCACTCAACACTTACGCCTCAATTGCCCCAAATAGATTACTCTCTCTCTCTAAACAATTACTACGCAAAGCCCTCCTATCATTTGGAAGTGGATTTATAATTTTGGGTAATTGCGAAATCGGGTTTAAAAATGGATGTACTAGGTTTCATCGAACTAAATTATAAGTTGACATGGAGGTATTTGGTGGGAGCTGAACATTGAGAGCTATTAGTAAAGGATGGGTAGAAATTTAAACGAAAATGCTACAATTATCAACCAAATACCACCGGAAAACAAAAACTAAACTTCTTTTTGGCATGTGAACGAGGGAGAGAGAGAGGGGAAGGAAAAAAAACATTTGTGGTTGGGAAAAGATTTGTTTAAACGTGGGAGGTTAAAATCATATTTTTTTTACCGAGCTAAGGAATTTTTCACAGAGACAAAGTACGTGGATTTTAAACCGTTTAGCGCATTAGGCGGAGACCAGAAAGAGCCTTCTGGAGCAAAAGGAGTACTCCGTAACCAAAAATTTGAATCTGCCTCCTTCCCCCCCCTCTTTGCCCTGCTCCCTCTCCCATCGTCTACCCCATCCCCCCATTCTTACGCTGTAACAGATCAGACCTCTCTCCCATTCCTCACGCTTAACCCACCACCACCGCCACGACCGACGCCATCACCAACTGGGTTCCACCACCACGACGGACGACGACTGAAGACCGCCAACACCACCACGACGGACGACGACTGAAGACCGCCACCACGACGACGACTGAGGACCGCCACCACCTCTATCCGGTAAGTATTCGAACCGTCCGGCATGTACTTGGGATTTTCGGATTTTTGAACTGTCTGATTTCGGAACGAAATATCGACTGGGTTTTCAGATTTCGGATTTTCGAACCATGTAAACAATTTCGAATTCTGGAATACGATTGTTTTATTAGTTTTTATGATTGGAAACCCTAATTTTACATATGAAAATTACTCGTATTGGGTGTTTTTGGATCATTGCAAACCATGTGTTTGATGTTTGTAAACCCTAATTCGAGTGGGTTCTCTGGTTTTCAAATGAAAACTCATCCCTCAGGTTTTATTATCTGAAATGTGTACTCTACATCCGATTGAAAATGGATGTAGGCCTTAACAATATGAATGGAAACTCATGTTCTGGATTGTAGAATCTGAAATAGATGTAGGCTCGAAAATGGAAAATCATCCATCATATTTTACTATTCGAATTTTACACACAATGTCGGATTCTAAGATATGAATTTAATCTCAGTTTTCAGATTGTCCGATCGGATTGTTTGGAAGGTTTTTGGCACGATTTAGGTCACGTAATTCTCCTGTAGAACTTTCTACTATCGCTCCCAATTATTGGTCTATGCTCTCCCTCTCAATCCTCTCTCTCACGAAACTTACCAGTTTGTGATGTTTTCAATAGCCGCTTTCAGGCCTCTTGCACAAGCTCACGAACGTGCATTATGCTAGCTTCTTTCATATTGAGTTAGATGTTCTAATATTAGTTTTGTTAAAGATATAAATGGTAAAGTTGCCCCTCTCTCTAACAACTTAAGCTTTTAGATGAGTTGAGTTGGTGATTAACAATCTAATATGGTATCAGAGCTAGGCTTTCAGAGGATTTTGGACTAGACTCTCTTGGTTATTACCCCGTTGTTTGTGCCATAAGTGCACCTTGTTTCGTTGTGATCCAAATGTTGTGGATCCGTTGTTTACCTCTCCATGTGCAGGTGAGTGTTAGAGCTTGTCCCACATTGGTTAATTAATACCTCCAAAACTAGTATATGAACCTGAGCGGCTCTCCACTCATGGCCAATTGGTTTTGAGTTGGATGCTTTAACAAGTTTGTTTTGTGGTTTGATGTTATTGTTATTTATCTATGCAGGTTTCAATTGCGGCCAACAGTGCTTCAAAAGAGAAAACACAGGTTAGAGTGCAGAGTTGGTGATGTCCAAGTTAATTGCTTTATGTACTTTCTAGCTTAAATTAGAGAGTTATGTTATTGGTTCTTACAATTGGAATCTGAAGAGAATTGCATTTGTGGTAACAAATTGGTACTTTTGCATGTCAAGTTTGAAGACTCTGTGCTGTGGTTGATTGACATTGGTAATTTATCGGTATAATCCTAATTTGACTTGATAATTTTTCGGTTTCTTGTTTTGGTATTTTAATTTTCTTTTTAGGCCCACATTAGAGAGCTAGAGGAACAAGTGAACCTTCTTAAAAACCTTTCACATCCAAACATCTTTTTGAGTATTGGATTTGCATTCTTGTTGAAGCACGAGTTTCCTTTAGTTGGACCGCCTCATTTTGTGTGTATTGTTGTCTGATCTTACTTGTCTTATCTTTTGCCTACAAGAGATACTTGGGAACAACTAGAGAGGAAGAATCTCTGAATATTCTCTTGGGATTTGATCCGGGTGGATCCATATCATTACTTCTCGGAAAGTTTGGTTCATGCCCCGAGTCTGTAAGTTGATTATCACTTGGAGTTATCTAAGTTTCTGTTTTCAGGATTGGAATATGCACCTGAATTAGCCCTTAACCGGGACGCAAATAGTTGCTTATTGAGCTTAATAATTCTTTGAGAGTTTTGACATTTTTCCTATTTCATGTTTTCCAAGTAGGTTACGAGAATAGTTATGAAACTTCTCCCTGAATCCCTGTGCTGAGCAGGTTATGAAACTTTGCATCTATGCTGTATGAAACAGTTGTAGTTGGGGTTGGAATACCTTCACAAGAACGGGATAATGCACAGGGACATCAAGGTCTCTCTTTCTCTCTCTCTCTCTCTCTCTCTCTCTGTATGATGTGTGTACGTGTATGTGTGCGTGCGCCTTGATTTGTATATAGGTGTGCAGATACCCTTTTACATCTGTGCAAACATGTACATATGTAAATATGACTTCTGATAATGGACACTTCTTTCAGGGAGCCAACATTCTTGTAGATGACAAGGGGTGCATAAAACTTGCGGACTTTGGTGCATCAAAGAAAGTAGTTGAACTGGTATGAACACTGTTATATCGGTTTTCTAGTATGAACACTGTTATATCAGTTTTCTAGTAATTGTTTGTTTAGTTCCCTTTCCAAGGTTGTGTATCCTTCCCACTCAGCATGTCTGAACTATTGATGTTGCTACAGGCTACTATGACTGGCACAAAGTTAATGAAGGGAACCCCATATTTATGGCTCCTGAAGTTATCCTTCAAACTGGGCATAGCTTGTGAGTACAAATGTACAATCATTTCCCTGGTTATAACTTCTGTCTTGAAGACGTGATAATCCTTTATTTCAACTTGCATACGGTACACATTTTATTAACATCTTCTTAATGGAATGCAAGTAACATTTTTTCCACAAGTCCAGTTCTGCAAGTATATCCTATAAGCTATTATGCTAGAATTAATAGCTGAAATCTTTGCAGCTTAGACCTGGGGGACTGGATAAACTTAATTAGCTAATAGTTTTTGGACTGTATTCGTGATTGTTGGTTTTGGTATCAAAGCTGAGTCTCACGCATGGGCATGTGTACTAGGAGGCACTAGACTTATAATTTTCCTGTGACTAGTACAAGTCAGTCATGGTAATTGGAAATGACCAAAGGGGTTAACTACAACGTCTGGGCGCTGACTCTTACATAAGAAGTTCACGTGGGACGTCTTAGGTCTATGAGTAGGTGCAGTTAACATAAACTCTGCACTTTTGGACGAGTTTTTTGTTGTTTTTGCTGTGTTACTCAGCACATTTACTTTGTGAAGTCTTATAAAATTTCTCACAATCTAACTCCAGCAAGTAGAAACATTAAACTTTACTAGGCCAATACTCAAAAGTAGGAAACAAACAATGTATAATAGTCGTAACATGACACACATGACTTATGGGCCAAAATTACATCCATGCCCATAAACCTTTATCATAATAGTCATAACATGGAGCTTTTATATTATGTTTGTTTCTGAATGGAATTGGTTTTCCGTTGCTTTTCTGAAGTTTTTGGGCCGTTGCTTCATAAATTGCTGCATTTAACATTTTTTTTTTTCCAGGTCATTGACAAGTCATTTGGTTTTGATACTGCTGTTGAGGAAGCTCAACGAGCCATCAACGCCGCTCATGTTGAAGCTGAAAGTACTGAGAACGGTGTTGGTGTAGTTAAGCTAATGGGCCGCTACAGTGGTAAGGTTAACTCCCCTAGGCTTTGCTAGCCATAATTGCATGGCTAGATATCTAACCATCCAACTTGCTATGGTCTGATAAAAAAAAAACTTGCTATGGAAGCTTCAGTAACGATCTGTGTCCATATTTCCATCACCATCAAAGCTCTAGCTCTGAGAATCTAATGATTCATAATTTGATCCACAACTCATGCATATGTCGATGCGGATCTACTTTGTGATAGAATGGTGCTGAATATGGCAATTTGCAGCTAATGATATATCCTATACAATGCTATATGTATATTGAAAACTTCTAATAAGGGATCCCTTATACTGTTTAAATCCGGACTTCACGTTTCCCAATGAAATGTTGACGATTTGAACCGTTCAATGTTTTAAAATGCGTTTTTAAGATAAAATACCTTAATTTGGCAACAATTATACGATAAATCTCCTACAGGGACGTGATTACATCAAACATATTACTTTTTCCACCAAAGAAGGGCCAAAATACCACCAACCACAAGATATATTCTCCATTGAATTCATAACTGGACCCAAAAAACTAGAAGTATTAGAAGAGAGAGTGATTCGGAAGTGAGAACCCTCTAATTTTAACATAAAATACTTTAAAAGGTGTCTTGGCATACTTGCGTACAGAAATGCAAAGACAAATTAAAGGGTTTGGGAACTTTTCACTCCAATTGATCCAGTTTAAACAGTATGTCTTTCACTAATATAGCCTTGTATAGGTGCTGCAAGCTGGCCCTGACCACCTAGGCATAAAGTATATAATATATATACACAGTCCACTTCCTATGGGGGATCCCACACTTTGTTAAAGTGTGAGACTCCCATTTCCGGATCAAATTTCGATGATCTGAACCGTTCAATGTTTTAAAACCCACGATAGGCTTGATCCGAGCAGTTTTTCATACAAACCGTAGATATATATTTTATGAAAAACTACTTGGATGAAGCCCTTCCGGGTATTTTGTTTTTACGAATGTTTGCGTGGACCCTTAAAAAACACGTTTTAAATACATTGAACGGTTCGGATCGTCAAAATTTGATCCGGAAATGGGAGTCCCACACTTTAACAAAGTGTGGGATCCCACATAGGAAGTGGACTGTGTATATATATTATATATTTTATGCCTAGGTGGTAAGGGCCAGCTTGCGCGCACCTATACGAGGCTATATTAGTGAAAGACATATTGTTTAAGCTGGATCAATTGGAGTGAAAAGTTCCCGAACCCTTTAATTTGTCTTTGTATTTCTGTACGCAAGTATGCCAGACACCTTTTAAAATATTTTATGTTCAAATTAGAGAGTTCTCACTTCCGAATCACTCTCTCCTCTAATACTTCTAGTTTTTTGGGTCCAGTTATGAATTCAATGGAGAATATATCTTGTGGTTGGTGGTATTTGGGCCCTTCTTTGGTGGAAAAAGTAATAGGTCTGATGTAATCACGTCCCTGTAGGATATTTATCGTATAATTGTTGCCAAATTAAGGTATTTTATCTTTCAGATATGCCAGTTGTCTAACGCCATTTGTTTAGTTTATGCCTATTGTTGATTTTGTTGGATTTTTGTTTTGTACAGTTAGGATATTGATTAGCGGTTCAAATCTTGATTTGACAACTATGTTCAAAGCATCAAAATTCTATAATGATGTGCGTCTTGCTATTGGCAAACAAGCTTTAGATTTGCCAAGAAGAATATACTTTTGGTTCTACAATATGCTTTTGCTTCTCATCACATCTCCTCATGACTTGTGGGAGCTGTCAAAATAGATGAATAGAAAATAGAGATTTCTTCTTTTACAAATTGTAGGAGGGTCATGTGTTTGTTATTTGACAGACAACAAACAAAAGCCGGTTTAGATCCTTATGAATATGAATTCCAATATTAGGAGAAAAAGGATTCATGTAGCTTTGTAGGGGGGCGGTTGATTGGGACACAGGGCTTAGTGTTTTGTGATTTATAAATTTAGGAAAGGTAAGATAAATACCTGCAGATATTTTTTCATATATGATTTTTCCTATCTTGGAACTTGTTACTACGGAGTATTAATTGCATCAATGGATTTCCTTCCCACTTATCTTCACCTCGACTATCCTGGTTTTCCTTCAATATTCTCAAATTTAGTGGTGCAGGAATCATTGCGATGTATGCTACACTTGCGAGCCGGAATGTGGACTGTTGTTTGATTCCAGAATCACCCTTCTATCTTGAAGGAGAGGGTGGACTTTTTGAATTCGTGGAAAACGGGTGAAAGAAAATGGGCATGTGGTTATTGTGATAGCTGAAGGAGCAGGGCAGGAGCTCCTTTCAGAGAGCTTGCTATCTGCAGACCAGAAAGATGCTTCTGGGAACAAGCTACTCAGAGATGTTGGGTTGTGGATTTCTCACGGGATCAAGGTACGAGTTATGGTCTCAGTCGACTTCCCCTAATCTTCTTGTGCCACACTGCCACTTGATTTACAACTCTCAATTAGCATTACTTGTTTGTAGTTCCTGATCACGTACGTGATTTCTGTGTCCACAAGTTCTATATTTACATTTTTAACTGTCCATGCAATTCATTTACATCAAATAAAACTAGTCAATCAAATACGAAGTTTGGTTTGAGATCTTGTTTCAAGCTGACGAGGTATTTGTGAAATAAAATTTCTTGAGGGATGTTGGAACGCGATTTCAAAGTAGAACCACACCAAGTAGGCAAGTAGCCTCAGTCAAGTAATAATATAGTATAATCCTGGTTTCGTGCATTTTCTGTTGACTGCAGCCGCAAGTCCCTGTATCTTTGTTAATGCTCTTAGGCCACAATTAATTTGTACGTCTGCTTAATGGTTCTTTTTTCTGGTGTGCAGGAACATTTTGCAAAAAATCGTAAGATGGATATTACACTTAAATACATAGGTCAGTGACTAATTTTCCCTTCTTGCTTGTCTATGTTTCTCCTTGTATTGAACTTGATGATATTTATCAGAAAGTTGAATTAGCATCTGTGTGCAAAATAAAAACTGGAGACTACTTGGACCTAACCAAGTTGTTTGGCAGATCCCACATACATGGTCCGGGCTATTCCCAGCAATGCAACTGACAATGTTACTGCACACTGCGCAATCAAAGTGCTGTTCATGGAGCAATGGCAGGATATATAGGTTTCACTAGCGGACTTGTTAATGGCAGACAGACTTATATTCCTTTTAATGTAAGTTCCCCAACATCATATAGTTACTTCGCGGTTGCACTGTGTTGATTTTAGGGGGTATAGCATAAGATCTTATTTTACTCAGGAAACTATTTTAAGCAAAAGTAAGATTGGGGAAAATAGAATAAATAAGTGGGGTTCCTAGTAGTTGTACGAAGCTACTAACCACATAAAAAAAAAAAAGAGCTCCTAGTTGAAGATAAGCCACTGGCCACTTGAGTGGAAAGTAAAGACCCTAAATCGACGAACAAGTGTGGTTCCGAGTAGATAGGTAGACTGCTGGCCACATACACGAAAACAAAAAATGGTCTAAGTTGGAGATGCACCACTTGTAACTTGAGGGAAAAGAAACGATCCGAATCGACAAAAACCTGTGGTTCCTAGTAGATGTACGGGCTACTGACCACGTAAAACAAAAAAGGGCTCTTAGTTGAAGACAAACCAAAGGCCGCTTGAGCAGAAAGTAGAGACCCTAAATCGACGATGAAGTGACCCTAAATCGACGAAGAAGTGTGGTTCCTAGTAGATATGTAGATTGCTGGCCACATACCGAAAACAAAAAATGCTTCAAGTTGGAGATGCACCACTTGTTATTTGAGGGAGAAAAAAGGATCTGAATCGACAAATAAATGTGGTTCCTAGAAGATGTACGGGCTACTGACCGTGTAAAAAAAAAGGCTCTTATTTGAAGACATACCACAGGCCGCTTGAGCGGAATGTGAAGACTCTAAATCGACGATGAAGTGTGGTTCCTAGTAGATATGTAGACTGCTGGCCACATACGGAAAACGAAAAATGCACTTTGTTGCAGCTAAACCTTTTGTTATATGAGCGGAAAAGAAAAGACCCGAAATCGACAATTAATTGTGGTTCCTATTAGATGTACGGGCTACTGACCACATAAATAAAAAAAGGGTCCTAGTTGAAGATAAGGCACTGGCCACTTGAGTGGAAAGTAAAGACCCTAAATCGACAAACAAGTATGGTTTTGAGTAGATAGGTAGACTGCTGGCCACATAGAGGAAAACAAAAAATGGTCTAAGTTGGAGATGCATCGCTTGTTACTTGAGGGAAAAGAAACGATCCGAATCGACAAAAAACTGTGGTTCCTAGTAGACGTACGGACTCGACCACGTAAAAGTAAAAAGGGCTCTTGGTTGAAGACAAACCACAAAGCCGCTTGATCGATCGGAAAGTGAAGACCCTAAATCGACGATGAAATGTGGTTCCTAGTAGATATGTAGATCGGCCACATACGGAAAACCAAAAATACTTAAAAAATACTTTATGTGGAGATGCACCACTTGTTACTTGAACGAAAAGAAACGATCCGAATCGACAAAAAACTGTGGTTCCTAGTAGACGTACGGGCTACTGACCACGTCAAACAAAAAAAGGGCTCTTGGTTGAAGACAAACCACATGCCGCTTGATCGGAAAGTAAAGACCCTAAATCGACGATGAAGTGTGGTTCCTAGTTGATATGTAGACTGCTGGCCACATACGGAAAACAAAAAATGCTTTATGTTGGAGATGCACCACTTGTTACTTGAGGGAAAAGAAATGATCCGAATCGACAAATAAATGTGGTTCCTAGTAGACGTACGGGCTACTGACCACGTTAAAAAAAAGGGGCTCTTAGTTGAAGACATACCACAGGCCGCTTGAGCGGAATGTGAAGACTCTAAATCGACGATGAAGTGTGGTTCCTAGTAGATATGTAGACTGCTGGCCACATACGGAAAACAAAAAATGCACTTTGTTGCAGCTAAACCTCTTGTTATATGAGCGGAAAAGAAAAGATCCAAAATCGACAAATAATTGTGGTTCCTAGTAGATGTACGGGCTACTGACCACATAAATAAAAAAAGGGTCCTAGTTGAAGATAAGCCACTTGGCACTTGAGTGGAAAGTAAAGACCCTAAATCGACGAACAAGTGTGGTTCCTAGTAGATAGGTAGACTGCTGGCCACATAGAGGAAAACAAAAAATGGTCTAAGTTGGAGATGCATCGCTTGTTACTTGATGGAAAAGAAACGATCCGAATCGACAAAAAAAAGCGTGGTTCCTAGTAGACGTGCAGACTCACCACCACGTAAAAGTAAAAAGGGCTCTTGGTTGAAGACAAACCACAGGCCGCTTGATCGGAAAGTGAAGACCCTAAATCGACGATGAAATGTGGTTCCTAGTAGATATGTAGACTGCTGGCCACATACGGAAAACCAAAAATACTTTATGTCGGAGATCACCACTTGTTACTTGAACGAAAAGAAACGATCCGAATCGACAAAAAACTGTGGTTCCTAGTAGACGTACGGGCTCCTGACCACGTCAAACAAAAAAAGGGCTCTTGGTTGAAGACAAACCACATGCCGCTTGATCGGAAAGTAAAGACCCTAAATCGACGATGAAGTGTGGTTCCTAGTTGATATGTAGACTGGCCACACATACGGAAAACAAAAATGATTTATGTTGGAGATGCACCACTTGTTACTTGAGGGAAAAGAAATGATCCGAATCGACAAATAAATGTGGTTCCTAGTAGACGTGCACGACTCACGACCACGTTAAAAAAAAGGGCTCTTAGTTGAAGACATACCACACGGGCGCTTGAGCGGAATGTGAAGACTCTAAATCGACGATGAAGTGTGGTTCCTAGTAGATATGTAGACCACCGCCACATACGGAAAACAAAAAATGCACTTTGTTGCAGCTAAACCTCTTGTTATATGAGCGGAAAAGAAAAGATCCAAAATCGACAAATAATTGTGGTTCCTAGTAGATGTACGGGCTACTGACCACATAAATAAAAAAAGGGTCCTAGTTGAAGATAAGCCACTTGGCACTTGAGTGGAAAGTAAAGACCCTAAATCGACGAACAAGTGTGGTTCCTAGTAGATAGGTAGACTGCTGGCCACATAGAGGAAAACAAAAAATGGTCTAAGTTGGAGATGCATCGCTTGTTACTTGAGGGAAAAGAAACGATCCGAATCGACAAAAAACTGTGGTTCCTAGTAGACGTACGGGCTACTGACCACGTAAAAGTAAAAAGGGCTCTTGGTTGAAGACAAACCACAGGCCGCTTGATCGGAAAGTGAAGACCCTAAATCGACGATGAAATGTGGTTCCTAGTAGATATGTAGACTGCTGGCCACATACGGAAAACCAAAAATACTTTATGTCGGAGATGCACCACTTGTTACTTGAACGAAAAGAAACGATCCGAATCGACAAAAAACTGTGGTTCCTAGTAGACGTACGGGCTACTGACCACGTCAAACAAAAAAAGGGCTCTTGGTTGAAGACAAACCACATGCCGCTTGATCGGAAAGTAAAGACCCTAAATCGACGATGAAGTGTGGTTCCTAGTTGATATGTAGACTGCTGGCCACATACGGAAAACAAAAAATGCTTTATGTTGGAGATGCACCACTTGTTACTTGAGGGAAAAGAAATGATCCGAATCGACAAATAAATGTGGTTCCTAGTAGACGTACGGGCTACTGACCACGTTAAAAAAAAGGGGCTCTTAGTTGAAGACATACCACAGGCCGCTTGAGCGGAATGTGAAGACTCTAAATCGACGATGAAGTGTGGTTCCTAGTAGATATGTAGACTGCTGGCCACATACGGAAAACAAAAAATGCACTTTGTTGCAGCTAAACCTCTTGTTATATGAGCGGAAAAGAAAAGATCCAAAATCGACAAATAATTGTGGTTCCTAGTAGATGTACGGGCTACTGACCACATAAATAAAAAAAGGGTCCTAGTTGAAGATAAGCCACTTGGCACTTGAGTGGAAAGTAAAGACCCTAAATCGACGAACAAGTGTGGTTCCTAGTAGATAGGTAGACTGCTGGCCACATAGAGGAAAACAAAAAATGGTCTAAGTTGGAGATGCATCGCTTGTTACTTGAGGGAAAAGAAACGATCCGAATCGACAAAAAACTGTGGTTCCTAGTAGACGTACGGGCTACTGACCACGTAAAACAAAAAAGGGCTCTTGGTTGAAGACAAACCACAGGCCGCTTGATCGGAAAGTGAAGACCCTAAATCGACGATGAAGTGTGGTTCCTAGTAGATAGGTAGACTGCTGGCCACATACAGGAAAACAGAAAATGGTCTAACTTGGAGATGCACCGCTTGTTACTTGAGGGAAAAGAAACGATCCGGATCGACAAAAAACTGTGGTTCCTAGTAGACGTATGGGCTACTGACCACGTAAAACAAAAAAGCGCTCTTGGTTGAAGACAAAGCACATGCCGCTTGTTCGGAAAGTGAAGACCCTAAATCGACAATGAAGTGTGGTTCCTAGTAGATAGGTAGACTACTGGCCACATACGGAAAACAAAAAATACTTTATGTTGGAGATGCACCACTTGTTACATGAGGGAAAAGAAACGATCCGAATCGACAAATAAATGTGGTTCCTAGTAGATGTACGGGCTACTGACCACGTAAAAAAAAAAGGGGCTTTTAGTTGAAGACATACCACAATCCGCTTGAGCGGAAAGTAAAGACCCTAAATCGACGATCAAGTGTGGTTCCTAGTAGATAGGTAGACTGCTCGCCACATACGGAAAACAAAAAATACTTTATGTTGGAGATGCACCACTTGTTACTTAAGGGAAAAGAAACGATCCGAATCGACAAAAAACTGTGGTTCCTATTAGACGTACGGGCTACTGGCCACGTAAAACAAAAAAAAAGGGCTATTGGTTGAAGACAAAGCACAGGCCGCTTGATCGGAAAGTGAAGACCCTAAATCGACGATGAAGTGTGGTTCCTAGTAGATATTAGACTGCTAGCCACATACGGAAAACAAAAAATACTTTATGTTGGAGATGCACCACTTGTTACATGAGGGAAAAGAAACGATCCGAATCGACAAATAAATGTGGTTCCTAGTAGATGTACGGGCTACTGACCACGTAAAAAAAATGGGGCTTTTAGTTGAAGACATACCACAATCCGCTTGAGTGGAAAGTAAAGACCCTAAATCGACGAACAAGTGTGGTTCCTAGTAGATAGGTAGACTGCTGGCCACATAGAGGAAAACAAAAAATGGTCTAAGTTGGAGATGCATCGCTTGTTACTTGAAGGAAAAGAATCGATCCGAATCGACAAAAAACTGTGGTTCCTAGTAGACGTATGGGATACTGACCACGTAAAACAAAAAAGGGCTCTTGGTTGAAGACAAACCACATGCCGCTTGATCGGAAACTGAAGACCCTAAATCGACGATGAAGTGTGGTTCCTAGTAGATAGGTAGACTACTGGCCACATACGGGAAAACAAAAAATAGTCTAAGTTGGAGATGCACCGCTTGTTACTTGAGGGAAAAGAAACGATCCGAATCGACAAAAAACTGTGGTTCCTAGTAGACGTACGGGCTATTGACCTCGTAAAACAAAAAAGGGCTCTTGGTTGAAGACAAACCACATGCTGCTTGATCGGAAAGTGAAGACCCTAAATCGACGATGAAATGTGGTTCCTAGTAGATATGTAGACTGCTGGCCACATACAGAAAATGAAAAATACTTTATGTTGGAGATGCACCACTTGTTACTTGAGGGAAAAGAAACGATCCGAATCGACAAAAAACTGTGGTTCCTAGTAGACGTACGGGCTACTGACCACGTAAAACAAAAAAGGGCTCTTGGTTGAAGACAAACCACATGCCGCTTGATCGGAAAGTAAATACCCTAAATCGACGATGAAGTGTGGTTCCTAGTTGATCTGTAGATTGCTGGCCACATACGGAAAACAAAAAATGCTTTATGTTGGAGATGCACCACTTGTTACTTGAGGGAAAAGAAATGATCCGAATCGACAAATAAATGTGGTTTCTAGTAGACGTACGGGCTACTGACCACGTAAAACAAAAAAGGGCTCTTGGTTGAAGACAAACCACAGGCCGCTTGATCGGAAAGTGAAGACCCTAAATCGACGATGAAATGTGGTTCCTAGTAGATATGTAGACTGCTGGCCACATACGGAAAACAAAAAATGCTTTATGTTGGAGATGCACCACTTGTTACTTGAGGGAAAAGAAACGATCCGAATCGACAAAAAACTGTGGTTCCTAGTAGACGTACGGGCTACTGACCATGTAAAACAAAAAAAGGGCTCTTGGTTGAAGACAAACCACATGCCGCTTGATCGGAAAGTAAAGACCCTAAATCGACGATGAAGTGTGGTTCCTAGGTGATATGTTGATTGCTGGCCACATACGGAAAACAAAAAATGCTTTATGTTGGAGATGCACCACTTGTTACTTGAGGGAATAGAAATATTCCGAATCGACAAATAAATGTGGTTCCTAGTAGACGTACGGGCTACTGACCACGTAAAAAAAAAGGGGCTCTTAGTTGAAGACATACCACAGGCCGCTTGAGCGGAATGTGAAAATTCTAAATCGACGATGAAGTGTGGTTCCTAGTAGATATGTAGACTGCTGGCCACATAAGGAAAACAAAAAATGCACTTTGTTGCAGCTAAATCTCTTGTTATATGAGCGGAAAAGAAAAGTCCCAAAATCGACAAATAATTGTGGTTCCTAGTAGATGTACAGGCTACTGACCACATAAATAAAAAAAGGGTCCTAGTTGAGGATAAGCCACTTGGCACTTGAGTGGAAAGTAAAGACCCTAAATCGACGAACAAGTGTGGTTCCTAGTAGATAGGTAGACTGCTGGCTACACAGAGGAAAACAAAAAATGGTCTAAGTTGGAGATGCATCGCTTGTTACTTGAGGGAAAAGAAACGATCCGAATCGACAAAAAACTGTGGTTCCTAGTAGACGTATTGAATACTGACCACGTAAAACAAAAAAGGGCTCTTGGTAGAAGACATACCACAGGCCGCTTGAGCGGAATGTGAGGACTCTAAATCGACGATGAAGTGTGGTTCGTAGTAGATATGTAGACTGCTGGCCACATACGAAAAACAAAAAATGCACTTTGTTGCAGCTAAACATCTTGTTATATGAGCGGAAAAGAAAAGACTCGAAATCGACAAATAATTGTGGTTCCTAGTAGATGTACGGGCTACTGACCACATAAATAAAAAAAAGGGTCCTAGTTGAAGATAAGGCACTGGCCACTTGAGTGGAAAGTAAAGACCCTAAATCGACGAACAAGTGTGGTTCCTAGTAGATAGGTAGACTGCTGGCCACTTACAGGAAAACAAAAAATGGTCTAAGTTGGAGATGCACCGCTTGTTACTTGAGGGAAAAGAAACGATCCGAATCGACAAAAAATTGTGGTTCCTATTAGACGTACGGGCTACTGACCACGTAAAACAAAAAAAAGGGCTATTGGTTGAAGACAAAACACAGACCGCTTGATCGGAAACTGAAGGCCCTATATCGATGATGAAGTGTGGTTCCTAGTTGATATGTAGATTGCTGGCCACAAACGGAAAACAAAAAATGCTTTATGTTGGAGATGCACCACTTGTTGCTTGAGGGAAAAGAAACGATCCGAATCGACAAATAAATGTGGTTCCTAGAAGATGTACGGGCTACTAACCACGTAAAAAAAAATGGGATTCTCTGTTGAAGACATACCACAGGCCGGTTGAGCAGAATGTGAAGACTGTAAATCGACGATGAAGTGAGGTTCCTAGTAGATATGTAGTCTGCTGGCCACCTACAGAAAACGAAAAATGCACTTTGTTGCAGCTAAACCTCTTGTTGTTATATGAGCAGAAAAGAAAAGACCCGAAATCGAAAAATAATTGTGGTTCCTAGTAGATGTATGGGCTACTGACCACATAAATAAAAAGAACGGTCCTAGTTGAAGATAGGCCACTGGCCACTTGAGTGGAATAGAAAGACCCTAAATCGACGAACAAGTGTGGTTCCTAGTAGATAGGTAGACTGTTGGCCGCATACAGGAAAACAAAAAATGGTCTAAGTTGGAGATGCACCACTTGTTACTTGAGGGAAAAGAAACGATCCGAATCGACAAATAACTGTGGTTTCGAGTAGATGTACGGGCTACTGACCACGTAAAACAAAAAATGGGCTCTTAGTTGAAGACAAATCACTGGCCGCTTGAGCGGAATGTGAAGACCCTAAATCGACGATGATGTGTTGTTCCTAGTAGATATGTAGACTGCTGGCTACATACGGAAAATAAAAAATGCTATATTTTTTAGATGTACTAGTTGTTACCTGAGGGAAAAGAAACGATCCGAATCGACAAATAAATGTGGTTCCTAGTACATGTACGGGCTACTGACCACGTAAAAAAAAAAGGGGCTCTTAGTTGATGACATACCACATGCCGCTTGAGCAGAATGTGAAGATTGTAAATCGACGATGAAGTGAGGTTCCTAGTAGATATGTAGACTGTTGGCCACATACAGAAAACCAAAAATACACTTTGTTGCAGCTAAACCTCTTGTTATATGAGCAGAAAAGAAAAGACCCGAAATCGACAAATATTTGTGGTTCCTAGTAGATGTATGGGCTATTGACCACATAAATAAAAAGAAGGGTCCTAGTTGAAGATAGCCACTGGCCACTTGAGTGGAAAGGAAAGACCCTAAATCGACGAACAAGTGTGGTTCCTAGTAGATAGGTAGACTGCTGGCCACATACAAGAAAACAAAAAATGGTCTAAGTTGGAGATGCAGCACTTGTTACTTGAGGGAAAAGAAACGATCCGAATCGACAAATAACTGTGGTTCCTAGTAGATGTACGGGCTACTGACCACGTAAAACAAAAAAAGGGCTCTTAGTTGAAGACAAACCACTGGCCGCTTGAGCGGAATGTGAAGACCCTAAATTGACGATGAAGTGTGGTTCCTAGTAGATATATAGACTGCTGGCCACATACGGAAAATAAAAAATGCTCTTTGTCGCATGTAAACCTATTGTTATATTAACGGAGAACGAGAGACCCGAAATCGACAAAAATCGACGAAGAAGTGTGGTTCCTAGTAGATAGGTAGACTGCTGGCCAATACATGAAAACAAAAAATGATCTAAGATGCACCACTTGTTACTTGAGGGAAAAGAAACAATCTGAATCAACAAATAACTGTGGTTCCTAGTAGATGTACGGGCTACTGATCCATGATGCATATGTAAAAATCCAAAGTTTACTTTCTATCGGTAGGCAATAGCAGATTATTCATAAGCCTACACATCGGGAAGGTTAACTCCTCGATTGGTATGTGTTTTTCATGTGCTTGTTTATGATTCACATCCAGATGACAATTCCGAAAGATTGTTGTGACTTACATCAATCTCCATTTTTGATAGCTTTTGCTCCACCCGAAATTTTTGTGCTTGCTTATTTGTTGGATGACTCTATAGTTCATATTGTCAATTGGACTTATTTAGATCTTGTTACAGGTTGCTGAACAATTTATAGCTGCTGTTCGTGAATCATCCAAAGCTGCATTTCAGATGTCATTTTTTTTTATTGATTATAATGTTAACGATATCTTAAAGCAAGCAACAGAGTCAACTCTTCGTTATGAACGAGGTACTTGAAATGTCATACTTTATTTCTGGAGGTGTAGTCAATTAAACATGTTCACTCCACTCCAGGCCGTCAGAGTTATCAGATGAATATTTTGGAACTTTCATGATTGTTATCGGTATTGGTCTCATCGTTGTTGTTGTTGTTGTTGATAACTTGATATTGTTGGTATGTTGTTTTTAGTTCACCAAGGGGCAAGTACCTATTTGGTGAACTGACACAAATACTTGATAGTTGCAAATAAATTGTTCTCCATGTCAGTATCTTAACATGATCCTAGGTCGATAATATGATAATTTCCTCCATATTCTAGCTCATTGTAGGCCTCATTCACTTCTTTGATTTTTAGGGTTCTGAAAGTGACTTTGCTGGGGGAAATCAAAAAAATGAAAAAAACAGTGAAAGACGAAGAAGGAAAACGCAGGACCTGTCATACAAATCTAGGGCTTTATGATTGTTATGATGAGTGATAGGGTTTTACATATGCATCATGGATCAGTGTTATTGATGGAGTATAAAAAAAAATGGATCATCGATACTGCGATTCATTTTCCATGAACTTATCATGGGTGTTCTTTCATATTTCCTTTTCAATTTATAATGCTACTTCGAGTTGATTTTTTTGTGTGTATTACTTGAGATGTGTCACTGCAAAAAAGTAACGACTGTTCTTCTTCCTCAACTGTTTCACAATCTTTGTTATTGAGTTGTTCAGGACAAGCATTATCAGTTTTAGATGGTGTTCCAATTGCTATCAAAGATGAAATAGATTGCTTGCCCTACCCAACTACAGGTAACTTAGCTTTTCATATTTTTGCAATGGTAGTGTATTGTCCACTTCATTAGAACTGCTTCAGAATTCCAGTTGGCAATAAGCTAAATGACTAGACTATAATCATTCTAGGAGGCACAAAGTGGTTGCACAAAGCAAGACGGTGTACAGATGATACAAGCTGTGTGAAGCGCCTGAGATTATGTGGTGCCTTACTTGTTGGAAAGACAAACATGCATGAGCTTGGGGCTGGAACAAGCGGAATAAATCCTCACTACGGGTAATATAATGGTTACTCTTTTCCAACTCTATACTGCCTGATCTTGAGGGATACTATTTGAATTATATACAGAAACACTTGTCTTGGACTACGACACATTGTTCATCAAAATTTAAACAGTTTCTGCTCTCTCATTGAATGGATATTGTAGGCAACACGAAATCCATAGAAACACTTGTCTTGGACTACGACACATTGTTCATCAAAATTTAAACAGTTTCTGCTCTCTCATTGAATGGATATTGTAGGGCAACAAGAAATCCATATGATCGCACTAAGGTTGCTGGGGGTTCTTGAAGTGGATCTGCTGTTGTGGTGTCTTCAGAATTGTGCCCTGCCGCCCTTGGGTGTTGACGGAGGAGGTAAAGCAGTTCTTATCTTCTAAGTTAATGCAATCAAATGCAATCAGATTCACTGATTCTGACATATTACTGAAGTATAGTTGGTTGCTTGCTATTGATATAACATGATATCTTTCATTTACGTTTTATGTCCCGTGACTAATTACCATGTAGTCTTGTTCCAGAATTTTCACTTCCTAAGTGGTAATAAAGAGAATTCCAGAATTTTCTTTGGATTGTTTTTGCATTTTGCAAGCTCCCCAGCTAAAGGATTCTAGTTGTTTAACTTCAATTGCTAGGCCAATGTGCTTTGCAGTTGCCTGTTTCCAACCCAAGTTGATTACTTGACTCCACTAGTCTTCATCATCCAATTGTGTGAATTAAGCTTTTGATAACATTCTGAAGAGATATTAAGCTTTTGAACTGGTTACCCTGGAGAACTGAGTTACCTCTTATGGAATTTTGGCTTTTAAGGAATGACAATCATTCAATCCATTTTAGGGTCTGTGCGAATGCTTGCTGCTCTTTGTGGCGTTGTGGGTTTGAAGCCAACTTTCGGACGTGTACCACACTCTGGGTAAGTATAGTTTTTCATCTGCAGTTATCGATTCCCAAATCTCCTGTATTCTGCGTTTATGGCATAGCTTTTGGGAAATTTTGGAAAAAATTCGAAATCTGTATTTACAATTCTTTCAGAGTTCTTCCTCTGAGCTGGACTGTTGGGATGGTTGGAATACTGGCAGGCTTGGATGCTATTCTTCACTTTTGACTCCAAATTGTAGACCTTGGTACCTTCTGGCTAGGTTTGTGAGATATCTGAACCCGTTCATATTTCCAGTCATGCAGCTATCAGCGGCCAAAGTCTATTTTGTCAACCCACCACAATATTGGTATATGGTTACTCTGCACTGTACATGGAAACTGATGTTTTTACTTGCTGTTGGCAATAGGAATCAGGATTTTATTCGTTGGTACTTGCGATGTGCATTCATAAACTGGTCATTCATGGATATGCTGAGTGTAATATCCGAGTCCTAATTGCTCATGTGATTTGGTCGAATTAGCTTAATTATTCTAAGAAAGGCTTGACTAGATTATTAGTAACTATGGTAGCCAACGAGACACTACGGACTTCACCCTTATATTATTAACGCGTACGGCTGATAAAAATGTCGCATATGAAATACATAAGGACATCTCGAGTGAAGTAAATAAAATTAGCCTGTATTTGAGACACGGTGCAACATCTCGAATTTTAGGATTTTTTTCCCTTGGAATCCGACACGATCACAATGACCCTCGTATTTAATTTAGCCTAAGACGAATTTTTGGGAATTTTCGGAGACTGAAATCCGGACTGATCAGGACAGAATTTTTGACAATGCGCGCGCCAAATTGTCTTGGTGGCAACGTGGCTTTAATTCCTCAAGAGAGGAATGACACTTGGGGGATGAGTCAGCCCCCACCTCCTGGAGTTCTTTTAAGGTAAAAAAAAAAAAAAAGAGAGAGAGAAAATGGTAAAGAAATAAGAAAGCAAAAGAGAATCAGAGAGAGAGTTTTAGAAGAGAAGAGAAGAGACGCCTGGAATCCTGCCATCGTCGCTCCCTTTCCGAGCTATTTCGCCGGAGCTCTTCACTATCTCTCATGGTAATTCTTCACCCCTCTATGGTTTATCTAGATTTGTAGGCAGATGTTCTACTCTTGCTTTCAATTAGAGATAAACCCAGCCTTAAGCAATAAATCATACAAATGCGCTGGACACGCCGTAATCGGCAGCCATGGCTGCCAACGATTCCAGAATAATCAGTCCTTTCCCTCCCTTGTTTCTCTATTGTGCCTCTCTCCTCCTCCCGTGTCCTGTTCCGTACCCGACACACTCACCCCTAAAATTTCAAACCCTTGTTCTGGTACATCTATTGGAACAGCTAGTATTGGTTAGTGTAATTAAGCCCCTAATTAGAATATATGAATCCAAGTAAACCTTTAATTGTAGCTAGATAGGTGTCGCCGGTTACGGGATGATAATTTTCCCCTTTGTTATCACGTCTGTTACCTTAGAAATGGAAGGGTCTTGATTGAATTAGTTAGAATCTCCCATGATCTTGATTCTTGAACTAGCAGATTGTAAGCTTAACTTTAAAATATACATATACCTTATTTTTCCAAAACCATGGCAGATTAGTAGCTAAACCCAAATTAGAGCTATAAGGGAGCCTAGAATAGGAACAAGCTTAATTCGAACATTTCATTCTGTTTAGTAACTCAATCTAGTAGTAATCTGTGACCTTGTTTTTATAGATACTGGTGGAACGGAGTAGTTCACATTAGAACAAGCGCGAGGCAATATTTCGGTGAGTTGCGTATACCTTGGTTACTTGCTTTGTGAAATGTTTTGAGCAATTATTTTGAATAAAATGTTTTGCTTGGAAAAAAGCTGGAAAGAGCATATATTTTTGTCACATGAGCTGCTATTGTTTGAAAATGCTTGACTTGATTTCTTATTTGAAATTGGGCCATGGTTATTTGTGATATGTGAAATTCTTGTTGGATGTACATGCTTATGTTGATATGACCCATCCGGACGGTGTCCCGGGCGCTAGTGGACGTTAAATGGACTAGTGACTGAGGTAATAAGGTTGGAGGTGCAGCCAGGCACCAAATGGGTATTGATATCATACCACTCCTCTAATGGGGTCGCCCCCCAACTGACTGGCAATAAAAGAACCGTCGCATGGCCGTATTGCAATGAGCATGTTGAATGAAATAGGTCCCACCTTCTGGACCGAAAACATGAGTCCTTCTTGGACTAAATGCTTGCAAATTATGATTTTTCTGTATTGGCTGAAATTATTATACAAATCGTGAATCTTGTTGATTTTAAAACTCCATGGTCAAACCTGTATCCTTGGTATACGTTTCTCACCCGAGCTTCGGCTTATGAAATCCTATTTTCTCTTTCCAGGTTGAGTAAAAGCAAGGGTGGTGTAAATAGCAAGGCCGTACTTTTGAAAAGCCGGATGTCCTTTTGATGTATATAACTAGTTTTTGATAGAGAATGTTGTAAATTAGAAGTGGAGTATGAGCTGTGTATTATGTGTGTTGTTGGACACTTAGTTGCTCTGGGGTGTTTATAAATAAGTTTCCGTTGCCTTTTGTTTTATGCTGAATGGTCTGAATGATGAGAAAAAGCAAGGCCTTGGTGACTCCGTCACCGGCCGGTCACGTGATCCATAATGGAATTGGGTCGTGACACTGAGCTCTCCGTGTGAATCCTGATGTGTTTCTAATTTCTCACATCCAAATTTGGACATGACATTTTCGTTCTTTTACTTTCATACAAGGTTAACATTTAGTTGTTTTTTGTTCATGTTCCAAACAATGACTTACTATGAAAAAATAGGCTTCCATTCATTGATACCTGTCACTATGGCTTCATTTGAATGTCATCAGTCATTTGTTTCTTCATTGCTATTTGGCCCTTTGTTATGAAAATCTACTGACTTCAGACATCATGTTTCTGGGAAACTAATCAGCCAAAAGTACATTTCCTGCTGTTGAAGTCACCAAACTCTGTATCCAACATCAAACTGGCTAAATCTGTAGAGGTTAGTAATTACTTCTCAAGTTGACATTAGTATGAGTTATGATGTGTTCTTCAATAAGCTTTTAGAGTACAAACTGATGATTGTGTTTTATCTTTGAATCAATTAGTGGTTTAATGATTGCACCGACGGCATAAAAGTCTGTTGTTCCCGAGCTATGGACCAGCTTTATAAGCATTATGGATGGGAGGCATTGTCAACATAGAGTCCTTTTATTGGTTCAGTGTTGGATTTTCATGCTTATTTGTGTTGATCTGCCTAATTCTATTTGTCAGTTGTGTGCAACTTTGCACTTACATTTCCCTCGAATCCAGAATAAATGACATCAATTGATAACTTCTATCAGCGCTATTAGTTGTTCATCTTGTTCACCAAGTATATATAAATCCGCTTTTTTCCTCATAAGAAAGCTATTACAAGAAAATTCTCTCCTTCATATTGTCATACTTCATTTGGCTCCTCTAGTATTTTTACATCATGATACTGGTTTCTTACTACGTGTAACGTTTTATTTGCCAGACTGTAGAGACTGTACCCGAAATTGAGGTGATGCGCCTGGCACATTATTTAACAATTGGATCCGAGTGTAGCACCGCAATTGCTTGTCATCTAGAAAAGTTGTATGTAATTCTAGATCTTGAGCTTCTGTTTATCAAAATTACAGTTTTAGATGTTGACCGTATCAACTCTCCTTGAAATAGGGATATGGCAGAATTAGGAGGGGATGCAAGAGTTGCACTTTCGGTTTATGGGGCTTTCAATGCCAGGGAGTATTTAAATGCCCAAAAAATTAGGTACTGTACATGTCCATTCCTTTATGGATGGCAATATATGCTGAAAACGGTTGATTTTGTAATGCCGCTTTTGAAATTCTTTTGTCTATGAAATTCTTTTGGACATCTTTCGGTAAGATTGATGTCACTGGTTCACTAATTTTGCCAAAAGATGTAAGGTGGTAGATATCTTTTGTTGCGGTGCAGAATTATAAAATTCTCTTGTTCTATGGTACATGTAGTAGTGATTCTAGATCTGTACATTGCTAACGTATGCATATTTCTTACTCCTAATAAACTTCTCACAGAATATCCAGACTAGGATGATTAGTGGGAAAGAACTACAAGGACTACAGTGGTTTTGCTATGAATTCTATTTTTCCCCCGAGTATAAATGTACCTAGTATTTGACTTGGAGTCTGGAGATATGATCAACTCTATGAGATTGTAAGGTGAGGACATTTATTGCATACCAATTCATTGCTACTTTGCTAGTATTCCATGACGAAAAATATCATGAACATTATTGCACCTACTCCAATGCAAGAGAATGTTATATACTGTTAAACGAAATTTTGGCTTAAAATATTGGAGCCTGAAAAAGAATATCATAATTTAGAAAATGAGAGAAGGATTTATTTGTTGTTATCAATGATTAAGGTTCAATGTGTTACAACAATGTTACGATGATACTGTTATTTCTAATCACTTCAAAAGCAGCTGAACATCCTCTCTCTCTCTCTCTCTCTCTCTCTCTCTCTCTCTCTCTCTCCCTGTATGAATCAATTTTTGGATAGCATTGGTACTTCCAGTCCCAGCTTTCTATGTTTACTTGATATTCTTCTACTTTTTCTGGTTATTTTTTGTTTGACTATTTCTTGACCACAATGCCCTAATACAACTTTACCTTGCTTCTAATTTTCCTCTTTTTATGTATCAAGAACCGCCAGATGCACTTACATCAGAAAATATTTGCTAAAGCAGATGTCATCGTTACACCAACAACTTGGTATTTCCTCCCTGCTGCTTTGCTTTCATAACTAAGATTAGACAAAAAAATAATAGACAAAGATGACGAGTTTCTACCTTATTTATAAAAGGGACTCAGCTAGCATAGCGGGTCTATTTTCTATAGTAGAGGATGACCTTCACTATATTATAGGTTTGAGAAAGTTCATAGATATGAAACACCAAGATAGCCTTACTTCATAGTTCAATTTTCTTGTCACATTCAAATTGCTTATATTTTGCTTTGACGCTTTTGCTTTGGGCAAGTGTAACCGCTTACACACTCTATGATGATGCTCTGAAAACTGGTGAACTTGACTACATAAATGGAGGTACGTACAAGGGCCAAAAGGATTTTTTTTATTACTATCTAATCTCGCGGGTACCTTTTGATTTCACTGTCAAACCATTTCCAACCCTTTGAAGCTAATTTTCCTCTCAGCTGCCCTTGTTTGGTATCAGCTATCAGGAAATTTCCTGGGATTGCCAGCTAAGTGTGGTTCCTAGTAGATGTACGGGCTACTGACCACATAAAACAAAAAAGGGCTCTTAGTTGAAGATAAACCACTGACCATTAGAGTGGAAAGTAAAGACCCTAAATTGACGAACATGTGTGGTTCCTAGTAGATAGGTAGACTGTTGGCCACATACAGGAAAACAAAAAATGCTCTAAGTTGGAGATGCACCACTTGTTACTTGAGGGAAAAGAAACGATCCGAATCGACAAATAACTGTGGTTCCTAGTAGATGTATGGACTATTGACCACGTAAAACAAAAAAGGGCTCTTAGTTGAAGATAAACCACTGGCCGCTTGAGCGGAATGTGAAGACCCTAAATCGACTATGAAGTGTGGTTCCTAGTAGATATGTAGACTGCTGGCCACATATTGAAAACAAAAAATGCTCTTTGTTGCAGCTAAACCTCTTGTTATATGAGCGGAAAACAAAAGACCCGAAATCGACAAATAATTGTGATTCCTAGTAGATGTAAAGGCTACTGACCACATAAATAAAAAAAAGGCTCCTAGTTGAAGATAAAGCACTGCCCACTTGAGTGGAAAGTAAAGACCCTAAATCGACGAAGAAGTGTGGTTCCTAGTAGATATGTGTGGTTCCTCGGGATAGATGTGTGTCTTCAGACCGTGCATGACCTCTTTGTTTAGTCAATTTAATATTGACATACATTTTGAGTGCTTTTCATGTTGACTGATCCAGCAGCATCTGATTTTTCCCGATAAATAGTTCCTAAAGAATAAGTACATAATGTTCTCAAAGTTTTGATCTGTCAGTAATTTCTATTAGAGATGATTAACAAAGCAGTAGGTATATTCCCTTCGGTGGGAGCTGCATGTTCAAGTTATACAACTATGTACGTGTGTATGCCTGTATTGCTATGTATTCATTTATACATCAGAGCTTTCTATCTGTTGCTGTTAAATAGGGAACTTTGTTACTTCCCCAAATTTACAGAAACCCAACACTTCTTATTTTAAAGAATCGGTAGCAATGGCTTACTTATCACTACAGTCTGCATTAGATAAATGCCAAAGCATGGTTTTTCCTCTTGCCGTTTTATAAATTCAGAACAAAAGAGCGTAATTAAATAGGTGGGTATTCTTAACGGCACAACCCTTACGTTTAGTTATAACAAGAGTGGAGCTGCTGATATGCAGGATTTCTATGAGTAAAATAGGTATCAATGTTACTTTTCTATTGTCCAGGGTATGAGGAATTAACTCTTTCGTGATTTGATATTTTCGGTTTCATAAGTTTACACAATCAAGTTCTGTATTATGGGTTTGCTAGGTCTTTGAGGGACTTATATTTCTGAATATAAAACCCTTGTTTTTGTTGTTTTCGTGAACTGCATTACTGCAGTGTTGCTACTTTTGCTGATTACATTCTGTGCTACTTCAAAATGATGAACAGTGTCGTCATTCCTTATATTTAGCTTGTTGGTATCTGACAGAAAAACTTACATTTAGGATGTTGGTTTTCAAAAAATTACGAACCAAAGGAAATTCTAAGTTTCATAGTTTCTTGTGAAATACTTGGGTCATAATTCCCATGTAGATCATTGTTGAGTCAAAGCCAATATATACTTTGATGTAATAGTTGTTTCTCAATTTTATTCTTCAAAAATAGTCCCCAATGATCATGATGAATCCTTGCTGTTCAAGGCAAGTCGAATCTAAAAATGCGAGAAGTTTTGCAGATTGGGTTTGAGTGTACCAATAAATACTCTTGGTTAAGAAACTTATAACTTAACCCCTGTAATGAAGCATGTTGTGCCGAGTCTAGGTCTCAACATATGTCTAAGATGTGGGAACCCTACGACCTTATACTCGATTGATGCCTGTTTGAAAATAGTAATGTTGTTTTGATGGGCTCTGATTTGATTGTCTTTAGTTCAGTTTTGCAATTAGTTATTTCATGGTCTTGCCAACTGAGAATTTTTTATCAACTGTAGGGAGGATATAGGGGTTTCTATTCACGGAATACCATTCCTTTAACACAAAGGTTGTAAATGACATTCGTAAATGTGGTGGTACCATAATTGGGACGTCACGTGGAGGGCACGATACCTCAAAGATAGTTGATGGCATTTAAGACCGTGGGATTAGCCAGGTATGAGAAGATCTATGTAAAATAAACTAGCGAGTAATCATTACTTCTTTGATTTATGAAGTATGACTGCGGTTCAATATTTATGTTACTGATTCAGCAACCAATCCCCCTATTCTAAAAGTAACTAATGATTGTCATGGTACAGGTCTATATAATTGGAGGGGATGGAACTCAAAAAGGAGCATCCGTAATCTATGAGGTTTTCCATTTTCCTTTTCTCTTGAATCTAATTGTATTCTCATGCTATTTACTTTTGAGTTTCACTGGCAGAAGTTTGAACGTAGAATGACTTCTTAAAAGTTCTTGTCAAGATCTCCGAGCCGCAATCTTATACTTGTGTAATGCTATACAACTACCAACATCTGAAAGGTTTAACACCCAATCTTGTACTTCCGTAATGCTAAACCTTTCAGATGTTGGTAGTGGTATAACATTACACAAGTACAAGATTGCGGCTCGGAGATCTTGAACAATGATTCACCACATAGTCACCATAGTATCTATGTCATCAAAAGGGCTGTGAGTGGTCTAACAAGACGACGACACATTCGATTGCGAAGGTGGTGTCACAGAAATAAAGAAAAACGCGCACAAAACATAAGCTCTTGGTGAAAATCAGTATTCATACGTGAAGGCTGTTGTTTTGATGAACTTTGCAGTATCCAACTCTGAATCAAAGTGAAATCAATCTCGATAAGATAAAAAAGTCAAGCCAAAAAGATTACTAGCCTATGGTACAAAACAAAACAATTTATGCTTACAGCTTATACATATAAGTAATCCCAGCAAGATTAGCATAGATGACCTCACTCCAAATGACATGCTAAAACAATTTGGGTTGTGTTTGGTTTGGGTTTTAAGTTTTGATTTTTGTAATGATTAGAGGGAAAAATAGGGATAATAATTAAAAAATAGGTATTAATGATTGGAGAGAGATAGAGAGAAAAATAAAAATAATATTTAAAAATAGAGGTAATAATTGAATAATAATTGAGAAAACCGGTTCTTGAAAACCAAAACGAACAAGGCCTTGATGATTTGACCTTTCATAGCTAGGTCTCCCCACGGAGTTCATTAAGCTTTAGCTTGACTTTCCAAATTGAATCTAAAATGCTGGAATGTGCTCCAGTGGTCAACTAAGTTTAACGCCAAAAATACAGGCTCTTTTCGAACAAAATCAAATCGTTTGTGAAATTGCCAACACGAAAATCAGAAGGGTTCATAAACTATGTGACCAATATTTCCTCACACCAAGCTTTTACTTTCACTGTAGCTGTCTTTACTTTGTAGTGACATGCTGTCTACCACCTGTTTGTGATCATCCCTGCAGACAGTACCTCTCGTCATTATCTCTGATTAGATTACAGAATTGAACTTATCTTCGTGTTTCTCCAATATATTTAGTATTCTCTGTTGTTGTACTGATTAATTTCTCACTGGTTATTGAATCATGTCCTACGACCTTATTGAACAACTATGCCTTCTTCCTAAATATCAATCAAAGGTCCAAAATATAAGGACGCATGTGGTCAAAATTGAAGGTTCATGAGCTATTCCATGACAACTCTGATGGAGATTCTGATACAAAAGATTATTTTCCTTGTTGATCTTATCACTATGGGGATGCCAAGACACTAAGATAGATTTGAACCATAGTTGTCAAAGGCGAAAGGCGCACCGAGGCGCAAAATCCTGTGGGGACTAAGGCGAGAGGCGAGAGGCGAGGCGCGCGCCTTTTTGAAGCGAGGCGCACCTATGTAAAAAAAATTAGAAAAAATAGCATATAGCAATACTTCAACTAATAACACTAAGCCAATGAGTTTTAGATAGCATACCATCCAAAAGATACATAAAAACATCTACCAAATCACACATAGTTTGCGGTTCTCGCATAGAGTAGAACTAATACATCGAAATCAACAAAACACAAGCGTCCACCATTTGAAATAAAATTAAAGCAAGTAGTTATCCCAATTTAAAGCAAATACTAATTTTTTTTAATCAGAACACCATGTAGTTCAGTTTGGAAACTGGAACATAATAGCATATGTATAGTATATAATAATAATTAAACTAGTTAGTGGGGACTGAGAATATGGGACCATGGGTATTATAAAGCCACGTATCTGTTTACTTTACTGTGTAAAGTTTACACAAAGTCAGAGACTTCTTCTTCGAGTTTACACAGAGTCAGAGACTTCTTCTTCGAGTCTTCGAGTCTTCTTCTTCAATATTTGATGATCAACGACAATCGAAACCCAGAGATGAAAGATCGATCGACTTGAAGCCCTTTTCTCAGCCTATCGCTTGGCTCTCTGTTTTATCGAACCCAGAGGTTTATCAAATCAAGGTCTGTCTGTCTTCTTCTTGATCGAATTCTGATCGACTCTTGACTTCTTGATCGACTCTTGACTTCTTGATCGAAGACTCTGTCTTCGTTCTTGATTCTTGCTGATCGTGCGAGAGAGACAGAGACAGAGACAGAGACAGAGATGTTCGTTCGATCAAGATTCGAGAGAGAGAGAGAGAGAGAGAGAGAGAGAGAGAGAGAGAGAGAGAGAGAGAGAGAGAGAGAGAGAGAGAGAGAGAGAGAGAGAGAGATATGTTCGTTCAAGAGAGACAGAGAGAGGTCAACGGCTAAGGTGAGATTTTTAACCTAAGTCACAAAAATCAACGACTGTTATTAAAATTGAAAGAAGCGCGCCTTTTGGTCGCCTCTCGCCTTTGCGCCTTTGCGCGCCTTTTGGTCGCCTCTTTTCAGTCGCCTCGCTTGGGTGTACCCTAGGCGCAAAGGCTGCGCCTCTCGCCTAGGCGAGCGCCTGGGCGCGCCTTTGACAACTATGATTTGAACTATGTATAGAAGTAAAGAAGCAACTTGGCTTTTTCCTCAAATTTGAAGCCACATTCTCACTCTTAACAACCTGACCTATTAACGTGTATGTTGATCTGCAATTGTCTTGAAAAGAAGACACCATCTAGATATTCCTTGACTCCACAATAGAACTTCTAAGCTGCCTTTTAATGCCTATATTTTCATTTTTCATTTCACCCTCCCGTTCCTCCACTCTCGATGATTGCACTAAATGAAGAACATTTTGACCGATATTTGTCTTTTATTTCCATTCTTTTCCTTCAGGAATCAAAGTTGCAGTTGCTGGAATCCCCAAAACAATTGATAATGACATTCCGGTATTTGTCATCTTGTATACATGAATTGTTGATGAATCTAATTCGTTCCCCCGCCATTTGGAAATATCCATGTATTAATGCTCAATTATTTTTCATGTTGGAGCTTTGTGTGTGTGTGTGTGTATTTTTTTATGACCGAGTGTCTAGGTTAGCTTACGCGCACCACCACTAATTCTCGGGGGAGATTAGCATAGCAACCCACCACCATGGCCCCCCACTTAGATCATGGTTTCCCCCCGGGGGGATCGAAACCTTGCTATGTTGCAAGCAAGCATTCGCCCTTACCCCTGGGACAACTCATGGATGGTGTTAAAGCATCCAACTCAAAACCAATTGGCAATGAGTGGAGAGGCCTTCAAGGCTTGGCAATGAGTGGAGAGGCCTTCAAGGCTCATATACTAGTTTTAGAGGTATTAATTAACCAATGTGGGACAAGCTCTAACACTCCCCTGCACGTGCGACCCCTGATCCGCACGTGGAGAGGTAAATAACGGATCCTCAACATTTGGATCATAACGAAACATGGTGCACTTATGGCACAAACAACGGGGAAATAACCAAGAGAGTTTTGTCCAAAATACTCCGAAAGCCTAGCTTTGATACCATGTTAAAGCATCCAACTCAAAACCAATTGGCAATGAGTGGAGAGGCCTTCAAGGCTCATATACTAGTTTTAGAGGTACTCCCTCCGTCCCTATTTAAGTGATGATGTTACTATTCCAGCTGGATTCGAGAGTTGTTTATAATTTTCAATCTATATTACATAAAATATGCAATATGGATCTTGCTTTATAGAAATCAATGAGTTCTAAAATACAATTTTTTCAAAAGTACATAATATATTATAGATTGAAAGTTATAGACAATTTAAAAATAAAGTCAAAAAGTGAAAGTGGTCACTTAAAAAGGGACGGATGGAGTATTAATTAACCAATGTGGGACAAGCTCTGACAGATGGGTATGTTGGAGCTTTTATATTATGTTTGTTTTTGAATGGAATTGGTTTTTCGTCGCTTTTTGGAAGTTTTTGGGCCGTTGCTTCATAAATTGCTGCATTTAATGTTTTTTTTTTTTTTCCCAGGTCATTAACAAGTCATTTGGTTTTGATACTGCTGTTGAGGAAGCTCAACGAGCCATCAACGCCGCTCATGTTGAAGCTGAAAGTACTGAGAACGGTGTTGGTGTAGTTAAGCTAATGGGCCGCTACAGTGGTAAGGTTAACTCCCCTAGGCTTTGCTAGCCATAATTGCATGGCTAAGTTACAAATAGCTAGATATCTAACCATCCAACTTGCTATGGAAGCTTCAGTAACGATCTGTGTCCATATTTCCATCAAAGCTCTAGCTCTGAGAATCTGATGATTCGTAATTTGATCCACGACTCATGCATATGTCGATGCGGATCTACTTTGTGATAGAATGGTGCTGAATATGGCAATTTGCAGCTAATGATATATCCTATACAACGCTATATGTATATTGAAAACTTCTAATAAGGGATCCCTTATACTGTTTAAATCCGGACTTCACGTTTCCCAATGAAATGTTGACGATTTGAACCGTTCAATGTTTTAAAATGCGTTTTTAAGATAAAATACCTTAATTTGGCAACAATTATACAATAAATCTCCTACAGGGACGTGATTACATCAAACATATTACTTTTTCCACCAAAGAAGGGCCCAAATACCACCAACCACAAGATATATTCTCCATTGAATTCATAACTGGACCCAAAAAACTAGAAGTATTAGAAGAGAGAGTGATTCGGAAGTGAGAACCCTCTAATTTGAACATAAAATACTTTAAAAGGTGTCTTGGCATACTTGCGTACAAAAATGCAAAAGACAAATTAAAGGGTTTGGGAACTTTTCACTCCAATTGATCCAATTTAAACAGTATGTCTTTCACTAATATAGCCTTGTATAGGTGCGTGGAAGCTGGCCCTGACCACCTAGGCATAAAATATATAATATATATACACAATCCACTTCCTATGGGGGATCCCACACTTTGTTAAAGTGTGAGACTCCCATTTCCCGATCAAATTTTGATGATCTGAACCGTTCAATGTTTTAAAACCCACGATAGGCTTGATCCGAGCAGTTTTTCATACAAACCGTAGATATATATTTTATGAAAAACTACTTGGATTGTAACATAACGTAGAGAGAGAGAACACAGTTTGTGAATTTCTGAGGTGTTAGGGCACCCCCTGACCCTTTCACTATATATATATGAACAGATGTAAATGTACAAGACTACCCCTAGGAAGAAGTAAAGATAACAAATAAACACCTAACTTAACACTCCCCCTCAAGTTAATGCAAAGATATCTATCAAGCCCAACTTGAACACAATGGGGTGAAAACTTCTACTACTAAGACCCTTAGTGAATACATCAGCTAACTGGTTTTCTGATCTCACAAAAGGCATGCAAATTAAGCCGTTGCTCAGCTTCTCTTTTATGAAGTGCATGTCGATTTCAATATGCTTCGTGCGATCATGTTGGACAGGATTATGATCAATGTTTATGGCAGCCTTATTATCACAGTAGAGCTTCATAGGACTAGCATCAGGGAATCTCAAATCACGTAAAAAGGTTTGGAGCCATAAAAGCTCGCAAATACCATGAGCCATTGCTCTGTATTCAGCCTCTGCACTGGACCTAGCAACCACTGCCTGCTTCTTACTCCTCCAAGTAACCAAATTTCCTCCCAGAAAGATGCAATAACCAGAGGTAGATCTCCTATCATCAATAGACCCTGCTCAGTCTGCATCGGTGAAGGCTTCCAATTTCAAGTGACCATGATTGGAGAACAAGATTCCTTTACCTGGGGCTGATTTGAGATACCTCAAGATGCGATAAACAGCATCAAGATGCACAATACGAGGTTCATGCATAAACTGGCTAACAACTCCCACAGCATAGGAAATATCTGGTCTGGTGTGAGATAAGTATATCAGGCGACCCACAAGTCTCTGATATCTCTTCTTATCTGTATGCTCCCCAACATTGCTACCAAGACGATGATTGGCCTCAATGGGAGAGTCAGCTGGTTTACATCCCAACATACCAGTTTCTTCTAAGAGATCTACTTCCTTTGAGAGATAAAAATCCCTTTGTCAGATCGAGCCACTTCCATTCCAAGGAAGTACTTCATAGACCCCAAATCCATAATCCCAAACTCTTGAGCAAGAAGAGCCTTAAGACTAACAATCTCATCCACATCATCACGTGTCATTATTATGTCATCCACATAAACGATAAGTATGTCTATCTTACCATTACTCTGCTTGATGAACATAGTATGGTCAACATGACTCTGCTTGTATCCAAATCTCAACGTGGCTTTGAGAAACCTGTCAAACCATGCTCTGGGAGATTGTTTCAATCCATAGAGGGCCTTTCTCAACCTACACACTTTTCCTTCTGTTGCAAAGGAGGAAAAACCTGGTGGTATGTCCATGTACACTTCCTCCTCTAGGTCACCATGGAGAAATGCATTCTTCACATCAAACTGTTGAAGAGGCCAATCCAAAGTAGCAGCACAAGAGAGTAGGGTCCGAACAGAGTTTTCATCTTGGCCACAAGAGCAAATGTCTCCTCATAGTCAATACCATAGGTTTGAGTATAACATTTAGCAACAAGCCTCGCCTTATACCTCTCAACCATTCCATCTGCCTTGTGCTTTACAGTGAACACCCATTTACATCCCACTGGTTTCTTTTCATTTGGAAGAGTCACTAATTCCCAGGTGCCATTCTTTTTCAAGGCTTTCATCTCCTCTACCATAGCTTCTTTCCACTCAGGTATTATGATAGCTTCTTTCCAATCCTGTGGGATAGATATAGAAGAAAGAGAAGAGACAAAAGCACAATACGAAGGAGATAAACGGGAATATGAAACAAACTGAGAAATAGGATGTTGGGTACAAGTTCTAACACCTTTTCTATGAGCAATGGGAGCATCAAGATTATCAACAACAGTAGGGAAAGGATCATTACCAGATGAGTCAGCTGAAGAGTCGGGAACTGGAGTAGGTGATGAAGATTGGCAAAGTGGTACCGCACATGTAGGCTTGCCTTTTTTCTTTCGAGAAAAAGTCTGCAAATTTGGCTTATCCAGTCTTTCCCGAACATCATGCTCCACTCTTTCTACAGATAAAAGTTCTTTCTCCCCCTCACTATGACAAGGTAGGTAAGACCACGACTCAGGAGTATAATATGTCAACATCTCTTCCTGTCTATCATTCTCCCCCTGAAGAGATGAAGTGGACAGTGGATAAAAGGATTCTGTTTCCCAAAAAGTGACATCCATGGAAACATATGTTTTGCAAGAGTGTGAGTCATAACATTTATAACCCTTCTAAGTAGGAGAATAGCCAAGAAAGATGCACTTACGGGCTTTGGGATCAAGTTTCCCACCAGGGTGCTTAGGAGCATGGACAAAACACACACAACCAAAAACCTTGGGTGGAAGAGATGAGACCCGAGAACATCCAGGGAGAAACTTAAGAGGAGTTTGGAACTGAAGAGCACTGGATGGCATGCGATTAATAAGAAAAGCTACAGTAAAAATAGCTTCACCCCAAAAATGTTTAGGAACATTCATGGTAAACAAGAGTGAACGGGCTACCTCAGCAAGATGATGATTCTTGCGTTCAGAAACTCCATTTTGTTGTGGAGTACCAACACAAGAGGTCTGAAAAAGAATGCCAGAGTCATGCAGATATGCCCGAAAATTCCCATCAATATACTCAGTCGCATTGTCACTACGAAGCACTTTAATGTTAGCATCAAATTGAGTACGCACCATTTTGTGAAAAGATTGAAAGCACGAAAAAACTTTATTTTTTGCCTTAAGTAAGTACACTCAAGTGACACGGGAATGACAATCAATAAAGGTAACAAACCAACGATGACCTAAAAGAGAGGTAACGGGGGAGGGACCCCAAACATCAGAATGAACGACCATAAAAGGAGAATCACTTTTTTGATTAACAAGAGCATAAAATGAGCGTTTGTGTTTTGCAAGTTCACACGTGTAGCATTAGTTTGAGTCACAAAATGGTTCCCTTCATTCTTTGCACTACAAGAAGCCTCTTTAGGTACCTCTGACATATCTCAAAATTGGGGAAAACAGGAAAATACAGCCTAAAATTACCTCCAGGGATGTCTGAGACATCCTAAGGGGGCAAGTCCAGTAAGTTGAGAGTTTCAACAGAAGTTATTGATCACAAAGGGAGGTAGACAGAGTATACCAGAGTCTTACTCAAACAAATCTGACCCAAACCGAACAGTGTTGAGTACAACAAACCCAAATCAATCAAAGACAACCCAAATAGCACCTGTACGACGTCAATAAGCCAGTAGTGATCAGAGGTTCAACAGAAGTCCAGGGTTCAAAGTTCAGACAGAAATCCAAAGGTTCAAACAGTTCACCAAGCTTTAACAGTGCTAAAACCAGAGTTGGTATTTAAAACGTACCTCAGATCTGAAATACGAAAGCCATTAGAGAGGAACAAAAAACCTTAACAGCGTCGTGGGTGTCTGAGAAGTACTTTCCGGCTATTGTTGATGACAGAGGAGTCGTTGTCAGACCTCAGACTGTCAAATCCTAACAGCGTGAGACAGCAGCAGCAGTGAAACTGTTCTCCGATGGTCAGAAACCTCTTTACGGTGATCGTCGGTGGTCAGAAAATGCTTATCAGTGGTCGTCGGTGGTTGGGTAGCACTCGCCAGTGTTCGTCGATGTGTGGGTAGTAGTCGATCTTGAGCTTTGGCTATGGATACTGTGTGTTTCAGGTCGAATGGAGAAACGAAGGTGAAAGGACGAGACTAACTGAAGAAAAGAGAGAGAGAAAGGAGAGAAATATATCGTTTGTGGGAGAGATGCGATTCAGCCCCAAGGAGGGGGCTCTGATACCATGTTACTTTGCAAAGGTGAACGACAATCAACGTGAGTATATTATTCCATTAGAAAGTGATACTTTACAGAGAAAAGAAAAAAGCTTTAAATAGAGAAAGATTATACTAAACCCTAATTAACATAAAGAAGCCCTAATTAACATAAAGACTAAACTATCCTTAAGAGCTATATAAAATAACAAAAAGACCGGCCGTCACACATATATTCACACGAAAGCAAGAATAATAATCCCGAGTCCGCGGGGGCTGGAATCCACCAGTAGAAGGATAAAACTCTCCAAGAGAAATATTATTGATCAATAGGAAAAAAAAAAGCTGCCTAGCCTTTGTGCCTTACAAGAGTACTTATACTACTAGAAACATAAAGAATAAAGGAAACAAATCAAAGGTCAAATCTGCCAAAGATTGGGCAGACCATTCCTAATAAAACAAAGAGAAATCTTCCTAAAATTATGCTAGATTGATCTGAATAAAGTAGGAAAGGAAAGAGTTAAAATCCCAAGGAAAATTCCAATCAATCACAGTGATCTCTTCAATTTACTGAATTGAATCAATCACTGTGATTGGTTCCTTCAATCACTAATTGATTCCTTCAATCACTGTCCTGCATCAGTCTCCTCCACTTCAGAAAAACTCGCCCTCGAGTTATACTCTGGATACAATGGCTTGTCTGGATGGTACTCGAACAAATCTGCAACGTTGAAGGTAGAAGAAATCTGCATATGCTCTGGAAGATCAATGACATAAGCATTGTCATTAATCTTCGCTTTGACGCGGAAAGCACCATGCTTCCTGTTTGCTAACTTACTGTACGTTGCTGCTGGGAGCCTGCTCTTACGTAGATAAATCATCACTTGATCTCCCTCTTGGAACACTTTAGCTCGACGATGTTTGTCTGCCGCTGCCTTATACTTTTTGTTGGCCTCCTCTAAACTCTGTTTCACCTCAGTCTGAATATTCTGAACCCTTTGTGCCATGTTCTTTGCTGCGACGCTCTGACCTGGAAGCTTTGGTAAGGGAACCAAGTCAAGTGCAAGCTGTGGAGGATAAGTGTAGACAATCTCGAAAGGGGTCTTTCCTGCCGATCTATTCATTGTGCTATTAAATGCAAATTCAATTTGAGGAAGAGCTACATCCCATTGTTTTGGCCGATCACCTGAGACACACCGGATCATGTTTCCCAATGATCGATTCGTTACCTTGGTCTGCCCATCAGTTTGCGGATGGCTAGTGCTACTATAATTCGTTACTCGGATTTTTAAATCACGGATCGGGAGTTGTGCTCCCGTCAAAAAAAGCTTCGTCACCAACAGAAATTTGTTTAAGGTTAGTCACGAAGGGGTTTCCAAGTTAGCATATCTTGTGCTCCGGGGATCGAAAATGGGTACCGTTTGCGGCATTGGGTACCCCATATGACAGGCTAGACATCTTTTCTAGGCGACTTGGATTTTTGAACCATGGATCGGGAGTTGTGCTCTCGTCAAAAAGCTTCGTCACCAACAGAAAATTTTAAGGATGGTCACGAAGGGGTTTCCAAGTTAGCATATCTTGTGCTCCGGGGATCGAAAATGGGTACTGTTTGCGGCATTGGGTACCCCATATGACAGGCTAGACATCTTTTCTAGGCGACTTGGATTTTTGAACCATGGATCGGGAGTTGTGCTCCCGTCAAAAAGCTTCGTCACCAACAAAAATTTTTAAGGTTGGTCACGAAGGGGTTTCCAAGTTAGCTGCTTGAACGATTTCAGTATTGAAAATAACACGTCCCAAGCGCAGGACTAACAAAACCGACGTAGCATAATATCCGGAAGTCCGGAGTCGAATCCACAGGGACGGAGTCGGTGTTCAACCTAGAAGACGGGGCGCTAGTTAGAATTGGCTCTTAGGTAGCCACCCTTCCAGTTACTTGAGTGATTAACTACGGTAAACTAAAGGGCAAAATTCTGGATCTTATCAAGTAATTAAAAACAGACGCGACCATCGGGATCCTAACACCCATAGCCAGCCCCGAATCCTTTCACCCTTCCCGTTCCTTGAAGATATCACTTCAAATTAGGATTTTCTCTCCCGGAGGCGAAACTCTGTTTGTGTTATCCCACTCGCCACGGAGAATGAATTGCTTGACCCATTCCTCGTTCGTGTGGGTTCCGACAATGACAGAGCACGGCCGTTCTTAGAAACCCTAATATGAAGATTTTAAAAATAACCGTGCGGAAATAAGTGAAAGAATCCGGCTCCGGCCACGGCGTGCTATTCACTCCATGGCCTCGTCTATAAAATTTACGCTAGCATGACGATTAAGATCAACATGAGAACAGAAATCCTAGAACTATGCATGATTAATTAAAGACAATCAATACAATACGCTTCACTTGTACCCACCACAGAAAAACAAAGAAACGATGAATTAATACTTGGAATCTTAAACAAGAATTGAAATCTGCAAAGAAACTAGAACAAGAATCGTTAATCAAAGCAATGTCAAGAGCGGAAAAAGAATTACTTGCCTAGGGTTTTAGAACTCCAAGTATGCAGAAAAGAAAACTACATTATTCCTTCTTTTCCCTAACTAATGATAAAACACGTATTTATAGTAATCGCTCAATAAACACATCAAAACGGCATCATTTAGCTTCAATCGTAACCAATAGGTATCGATACCCCTTAGAAGGGTAGCGATACCGAATCCTTAGACTCCTTCTTTGCCCGCTAAGCCGTAGGTAGGGATACCCTTCTCAGGGGTATTGATACTAAACATTCTGGACAAAACCTGCACCTTTGAAACCACCCAGTATCAATACCATTGTGAGGGGTAGCGATACCAAGTCCTTTTGGCCGGCTTCTTTTGAAATTCAAGCTTCAACCTTTGATTCCCGCGCCCAACTCCACTTCAAGCCATGCACAATGCGCGCTAAAATCATTCTTTTACCTGGAAAACTCACAAAGATACCAAAAACACAACCGTGCACGCATTAAACGGAAAATAAACATTAAACCGCACGTCTAACGCGCTAACTCCCCCTACTTAGGCGCTTATATTTACAATATTGCGCGCCTATCATTAGCATACCAAGTTAACCATTTTCACATATTCAATTGAGCTGGTAAAATCAGTATGTTTATTGATTTTACCAAATTTTTTATTTTATCATTTGGGAAACTCCACTAATGTTACCTATACTTATAAATTATTAAGTTATACTGATTAATTTTTATAATATATAAGTTATACTAATTATATATATATATACAATTATTATACGAAAATCTTCTTATCCACCTTCCGGAAATAAGAAAAAACTGGTTTTTTTTGTGTTGCAAATTATTTTTGGAAAATCCGATCCGTCCAATGTGTTCAGAAGGTGTTTTCAAGCGTCCACGAGGAAAATCTTCGAAAAACAATACCGGGAAGGGCTTGATCCAAGCAGTTTTCGCAAAAATTGTAAATATATATTTTTTGCGAAAACTGCTTGGATCAAGCCCTTCCCGGTATTGTTTTTTCAAGATTTTCCGCTAGGAACCCTGTAAACACCTTCTGAACACATTGGACGGATCGGATCGTCAAAACATTTTTTGGATCATGAGGTCCGGAAATTAAAAGTCCGGATGTGAAGCAAACCCTATAATTAATTAATTAAAATCCGGATCAAGTGTAGTACAAAAAAAGGAAGGGAAAAAAAACTTCTTTATACAAAGTAATAATAAGAACTACTGATAAGCCTGATTACATGTAACACAAGTACATTGTAAACGAAATTACATGGTCGTTGGAGAAGTTCATGGTTGTCCTCGCACTCGGGAACACGTTCGTCTGTTATGCCCTTGTTGTCCACAAAATGAGCAAGTTTGTGTTTGTGATGGTTGTGACTCCATCCAGTCCATCTCATTTCTGAATCGTTTAATTCGTGGACGCCCTCGACCCCGTGTCCAATCTTGGTTAGGTAAGATTGTTGGTCCTTCGTTGGGCGGCCAATACTCTCTATCACGAATGAGAAAAAATGGTTGGGACCCATAAATGGCAATGTTTGAGTCGAGCGTCCAAACGTCGTCGAAATATTGAAATACATTAACACGCAATTTCATGCATACTGCAATCACGTGCGAGCACGACATCTTCCATTGCTGAAACTTCCCGCAAGTGCACTTTCGCTCTACCAACTCGACCATGTGCTTGTGATTCCCTTTACCTGGGCTTGTTGGATGCATTGGTGTCTCCACTTCGGACACCCCTAACTCGCGGTTAAATTCCACGACACGGTGTCTTCTTGCCTTGTTCATCCAATGTTTGAACTTATCCATTGCAAACTTGCTTAAAGTCTGGTTGTTGTCTTTTCTTTTGCGTGCTCCTTCTACCTTTGAAAAAAAATACTCGACGGACTTGTAGAATGTTGTCATAACAGTTGCCGTTATGGGTAGATGTCGGGCTTCTTTAAGAACCCCATTCAAGCCCTCAGATACATTTGTAGTACATGATCCATATCGCCTACCTCCATCGTATGCAAGTGACCACTTTGGTCGGTCGAGGTCCGTAAGCTCCTTATAGAGTTTCCCGTCGTCCCAATTTATCATTTTGCTTAGCTGACGCTTGTACTTCCATTTCTGTACTTCCATGGCAGTGACTTTGACTTGGATGCCCACTTTTTTGTTGTATCTCCTCATAAAATTTGCCCCGATGTGGCGGGCACAGTATCGATGGTACACATATGGTGGTCTTCATAAGGGGTCTGTTGGCATGTAAGACATGAGGCCAGCCGCCCTGTCAGAAATGAGGCACAAATTTTTCCTCATTGTAACAAACATATCTTTTTGTACTGTGACAAATCCAAATTACTACCTGCCCCCGAATGAAATCAGAACCATCCCATCCGATTTGACTACCCGTGGGCATTGGCGGGCTTGGGTCGATGATATTTGTCCATGTGTCCTGCGTTAACATTGATGGTGGCTCAAAAAAATCTGTTGCGTCTTCATCGTCATCCCCAACTTCTAAGCCTGCATCCACATCTTCTTCACTGCTGTTGGATGCGTAATCAACATGTTCGTCGTCCCCATCTGCGAATTCGTCATTAAAGCCAGTTGCCTCATATTCATGCTGGTCGCCAATGACAGAATCTTCCTCCGCTTCATAACAGTCATCTGCAAACTTAGGCATATCATTGTTAATTGGCTGTCTATGTCTACTTGATTCGCCCTTTGATCGCCGACGGCTTGACGTGTGTATAGGGACAATGTCATACTGGTTGGGGAAGCTTTCTACTGATTCCACGTAAATAGTGGGGGTGTAACCTGGGTGGCATTAGCAACATTAAATATAGTGTTCACATCGCCGTCATCTACGACCTCAACTCCGATGTATGAAATTGGATGAGGATGGCTAACAATCGGATAATAGTATGTAATTTTCATCAACCCCGGCGGTGTAGCAGCTACATTATGAATAAGTTGCTGCACATTATGAATAAGCTGCTGCAGAGAAGCAAGCGATGAATCACGTGGTACTTCTACCAATAAAGGTCTTCCACCTTCGTACGTCGGGTTGTTTGAATGTCCAACAACACGTCCACCAACATAAACAATTATGTGAACTATTTTTGCTCATTTTGATTTTCCGTACAAGGGATCGAAAGTACGAGGGTGGTATAGAGGGGTTTGAATAATGGATCACACTTGCATCATTATATGTTGATTTGGAGCTATTAATGATCCAAATAATGGCAGAGGAGTACAAGAGCATACAAACCAAGAAGAAGGTTTGAGTGCATAAAGCCTACCCTTTGAGCGCTCAAACTGTCTTCTGGCACATCACATGTTTTCACTACTTTGGTTCACCAATTGTGTTTAAAATATTTTAAATAGTTACAGATGTTCTTATCTCACATTCACCGATACTGATTGTCATCTTGGGATCATTAACAAGCCTTGAATCCATCATCGGATGATCATTCTGTCTTGTATAAGCTGCAAAAGTCCTGTTTTCAGATGAGCAACTATTTTTATGCCACATTTTCAACAAGTCAGAATCAACAGAAGCATGCATGATTGAGGAGGGTTTGAGCGCTCAAACCCTAGGCAGGGGATCAGATTGGTTATGTCCATGATTAGTCTATGATGTCCTTTCTGGTTATTTTATTGTTGCTTTTTACATACTAACACTGTTATTTATGGTTTGATGACTTTGTTAGTTCATATTCATATATCATCATCATCATCACCCACGTAGTTCACAAGGCACAAGCATCCACCATAATCTTTTGGTGTGTTCATTATCGTTTAAATAGCCCCCGTTCCCCGTTTATTTGCTCAAAGTTGAATCACAAACATCCTATACAATCCCACAAAATACTTAGTAGAGACCGGTCTTCGAACTGAGCGAGGAAGGTGCCGTAAAACCCTTTCCCTCTCTTAACCAAGCTCTTGAACCTAAGATAGTATGGTGACTACGGACTGGTATAAAACCTTATCCTGAAAATGAGGCATGAGTCATTCGAGTTCGGTTCCTCAGGGACAATCTACTAAAACCCAGGTGGTGACTCCGAATCAAATTCCTCGGAGGGGTGTCCACAACTTCCGTATGATGAGCCGTCCCATGGCGTCGCCTACCACCAGCGTGGGAGGTGGAGGTCCTTAGTGGTTTGGTAACGCTTTTGGCGATTTGATCTAGCTGAGCCTTCATGCTCGCCACCTGAGCCTCCATCCTCTGGAAGGATTCTAAAGGCATGGTAGGGCTGGGAGTTGAGGTTCCAGGTTGAATTGAGATACAAGGGTGGTATTGGGTGGAACGGTGGAGTTAACGCCATTGGTAGCGCCTTGATTGCCATCGCCTCCCATTTTTCATGAAACAGGGATCTGAGTTTTGGAAGGGGAGATGAATGAGATGAAACCACCAAGAGAGATGCTGGCTAGATCTCCAGCGGAGTCACCAATTGTGGTGCATGAAAATACTTCGTCGTTCCCATACAGCTTGAAGTTGTGGTGAGTAGAAGTAGATCCCTCTCATGAGTTCCACTCCTGCACACAAAGCAAACTCCTTAGCACCAACCCGGACCGTGGAGTCTGGAATGGTACTCCGAGTCAGCAATCGGAATGAGAAGGAGAAAGTACTCAGATATAGGGTTATTTGAGAGAGATTATGTGTGTACCTAATTGGGTTGGTTTTTGCTTCCTTTTATAGGCAGGGTATGGCTCGTGACTCAAAGAGAGGATAATCCTCGCTCTTGGGTGAAATCCAACTTGCCTGGGTCATACGGATTAAACCCGCCTCCGAGGACCCAATATCCATGACCCTGGCCCTATCGCGTTCGGGTCATAGATATGGTTCTTCAGTCGGATATCGTTCGGGGCGTCACTCGGGAGCACCAACTTGAGTAGTTTGGGCCTAGGTCAGTCCCAAATGGGCCACAATCTTTTTCCTTCCGAAATCAGGCCTTGCGACCCACCTTGGATTATTTGGGTCCATACAAAAACAAACAAGAAAAAGGTATCAAATCAAAAAGTTAGTTGCTGCCGTGCTAGAACTAACATGAATAAAACTTGTAAGAACTTGTTAGAATAAAACGTGAATAAAACAGCCCAGCCCACACGCCTAGGCTAAGCCTGTGGGCTGGGCCTGGGTTGCAACTTCGCGTCCCAACCCGGATGACCCGCGATGAGATATATGGTCCCTACCAACTTGGCTGCCACCCACTTGCAAATTACACATCTATACGTTTGATGAGAAATGCAAAAGAAAAAAAAAAGGATTCCCCCTAGGAATGAACCCGACTCTGCCCCACAAAAAAAAAAAAAAAATTCCCCCTAGGAATGGAATCCGACTCTGCCCCACCTTTCATAGAAAAGAAGGAGTTGAATTGATGTATTGATTGGATCAGTCGGAATTGACGGGGCTTAAACCCGCAGCTTCTGCTTTGACAAGCGGTGCTCTGACCAATTGAATTGTCTTTTTGTTTTCAGAAACAATAATTCTATCATACCAATATACTTTATGTGTCAAATTTTATTTGTTACTAAAATTATTCAACTCGGATGGCCCTCTAAATCTCAACTGACTGCTTGAATCTGTAAGTGGGGCAGGCGGCCGTAACTAGTAGTACTATGCATAATCATCACTCTTCAACAGTGTTTCTTTTTTGGGCAACAAGTGTGCACAACATCCACTTCCTAATTCGAGGTACGAGGAGAAAATCGTCATCCTATTTTCAGTATCTAATTTGAGCTCGTAAAAATGTCTCTTTCCGGTACATATGTTGTGTTTCCAACCAGGATATGATTTTCACACTTTGCTTTTTTTTTTGTTATCTATTTGCACTTTTTTTTTCTTTTTTTATATGCCTCTATTAAGGTGGAATTATCTATCATCCTTTGAGGAGTCAAAATATTAATGCATGCTCCTCCGAGCATTGTCGTGAGGGCACGTGTGTTGCTCGGCCGGCTGGCTAAGTACTTGATCGACAAGGTCAAGGCTCGGTGGGCACATGTCGTGCTCGGCTTATGTTAGATACATGTGCACCACCTTTGCCGGGAATGGTTGCAATCTATAACACAATCCCCGAGGTTTGTGGGGGTGACTCCCACTCTCCCGCGATTCCACGGTTATCTCTCATACTCCCCGTATCCATCCACTTGCACGTGATTCGGGCACTGTCAGACTCAACAGATATAAGTATTCTTAACTTTGAGAAGATAAGGTACGCACTCTGTTCCATTTCTAGACATAGCTCTTACCTTCTATTCTTTGAGATATCGTCGAAGGGTCCACGATTGGAAGCACCACCGATCCCTGGGCATGTTTTGCAGGAGACCCATTCAAAGGTCTCAGAGTGATCACCCAGATTTGGCATCAACATCCTTCATATTTAAAACTTGAATACAAAAGAAAGAGCAATCTAGTATTTAATGTGAATAATGACTAGAAAACGAGTGCATGAGGAAAAAAGGGGAGTGTGAAAAATATTTTCTCATCTAAATTTTTTAAATTGAGTGTTCATATAAGTTGATGCACACATCCGCTGATCTTTGGAACCAATCTTACTGTCCATTAGCTAAGGCCCATCTAAAAAAGGAGTATAAAAAAGGAGTAAAGTGATAGAGCCTAACTCCGTAAGAGTTTATAGTCTAAGTTGTGGAGTGGTAACCCAGTTATATACACCAATTTGGGGGTGATAAAAAAAAGTTCGAGCTTAGCTTGTTTATGAGACAAGGAAGCCAAACACAAGCCAATATCGAGTAGCTTGAGTTTTACTTCGTAAGCCAAACCAGGTGAGTGTTAGTTTGTTCAAGCTTGGTTTGAAACCTTAACGAGCTTAAAAAAATGATCAAGCTTGGTTTGTTTATGAAACAAACTGATCTACAATCTTTTAACAAACAAATACGAGCTCAAACTTAAATAGCTTGGTTCAATTAGCAGCCTTACGCACGGCACCATGTACTCTTATGTAATTATATATTGACATCCTCACTAATTACACCTACCATTACTTTCTTACTTTCGCTGGAAAACGAAAAAGAGTTCATAGTCTGCAAATAATGTGTGCTAGTGATGGATTATAGCTTAGCACTTCATACGCCACTAGAAAATTACTACTTATTTGTATTCTTAGGAGATGTAATCACCTCATTAATCTATTCTTTATTGATTAAGTGTTACTTACCAAAAAAAAAAGGGTCTTCCTTCGAGAAAGACATGATATAGGAGTCAATCATGGAAATAGGACACAAACTAATTCTTTAATGCCAAGAAGACAAATCACCTACACATTCCAAAAATGCCCCCGCTAGCACATAAAAGTGCCTAAAACCCCCCAAACCCTATGAAAGTGTCTAAATCCCCAAATCTAATGAAAGTGCCTAAACCTAAACCTTAGGGTGCCCTATGAAAGTACCTAAAACCCTAGGCTACCCTATGAAAATACCTAAACTACTAAAATTCTATAATTGGAAAGTGCACCCTAAGTGCCTAAACCTAAAATGCCAAAATTTACTATACCTTATACCAAAGAGACTAAACCCCCTGAAATTGAACCCCTAAATTGAAGAGAGAAATTAATTTTGTCCCACGCCATCAATTAATGACACATAAGAGAGAGAGAGAGAGAGAGAGAGAGAGAGAGGATGAGACGAAATTAATGTCGGGGACTGGGTAATGTCTGCATGGGAACATTTCCACCTTTCGCTTTCAAAGTTTCAATTAATGAGAGTAAATTGTCCACATGGAACAAAACCCAACTTTTGCTTTTGGCAGAAGATTCCTCTGCATGGTGCCGTGAGTGGTGGGGTTTCATTAAGGGTATTTTTATTTAGTATTGTCCTTGAACCTTTAAAATTTTCTATCAATGTACTGGAAGCCTTAAAATAAGTTACACTGGACTAAACACCTTTAAAGCTTTAAATTTGTCCTTTTGGACAATTGTCTGAAAAAGAAAACTCTCCATTATGTCGTCATTATAAGCGACAATTACTAGACACTGAACCCTTATTTAGTAGCCCAAAAGTATCTTCGCCTTTTGCTTAACCCCTAATCGCGGCCCAATAATTATATTCGCCTGTAAAAGGCTATTAAACCACATCTACAAGAAAACTCAACATGCGTTTTCGTTTCATTGGTGTCAGGCATCACCACAATAGTATGATATACTATAAGGCTTAATTAATTTAGCAGTGCTACTAACCACTAAATCACCCATATCAACAACAAAAAAAGGCCACTAAATCACAAACCCATAAACTTCTCGAGTGCTCTCTCCCCAGAAAGAAGAGAAAGGTTTCAAAAGGAATTCCCAACGAAATCGACTATTATGCCATGCAACTACAATACAGATCGTCTACATGTCAAGTTTCTTTCATCTCAAGCTTTCAAGTTCAACCCTCATTGCCCTCTACATGTAAACAGATGAAGCCCCCGTAAAAAGAACTCTTGGAATTAATCTAAAATGTGCACAAACTAGCTCTGAACATATGACATTATCCAAAACAAAGGACTTTCCCATCAAATTCATAAACCACTACTGTTTATGAATGAAATGACTCAAGTAAATTACTCCACCTTTCACCAGAGAAAAAAGGTAACGGGAAATATGTAGAGATTAAAGTGTAGTTTCTAGATGTAACTTATAACTCATCTGATTGTACCCAATGCATGTCAACGGAGAGGTTTGAAGTTCGAGTCTATGGAAAGACATTGAATCTCATTTGATTGTTTAACCCGCTAATTGACTTCTCCACTAATGCCCGATGATGCATATCATATGACCAAAAAAAAATGCCGTTCCTCTTAAGGAATTTTTCAGTTTTTTGGGCTTTCCTCTAGTTTTCTTCCATCAAATAAGAAGCCTCAAAAGCCCAAATAGCAGAAACAATCTGACTTTTGGCTATAGCTTAAAGAAGAAGGGAAAAAAACTACGAGAAACGGCACTTGAGGAGCTTAAAAAGAACATCACTTTGTCAAGAAAATCCAAAGATTAATTACACAACTAAGGTGAAAAAATGATAAAAGAACAAAACACCCTTGTTTACATACAAATTGCAATTATTTCCGCTTAAAAACCTGAAACCACCACAAAATAGAGATTAATGCCAAATGCCCCTTGTGGGAGTGCGCGCATTTTGCACGCAAAAATAACATTTTTATGGAAACTTTTTGGAAAAAAAATTACACCAAATTTTTCTTCTCAATGAGATCTTTAAATCGATGTAAAGTTTGTTTAAAAAAAAGTTAATGCTTGTACATTATTTTTTGAGTGCAAAATGCACGCACTCCCACGAGGGGCAAGCAAATTGGGACGGAGGGAATATAGAAGAGCACAATGGGCCAAAAACATATTCGATGCAACTTGTGCAAGTTAAAAAAAATGTAAAAATGTTCCTTAATATTTTGCTGAAATTCAGTAGACAATAGGAAATATACATTATAAAATATATTTTTAGGAATGTAATTTTGCTCTACAAGCCAAGTTCTATGATGCTCGGGCTCAGCTCGCTAAAAAAATACTTAAGCTCAAGCTTGAAACGAAATACCATTCTTAAAGGCTTAGTGTTATCATAAAGACATTTAAATAATAAGATGTATAATGTGTGTAGGTAACATCGTCATGTCAAGTGAATGAATGGACATTTGAATCAACTCCAATCAAAATGTCAATTACTTGACATTCCCCTCTCATGTCAAATGTTTTCTTTCGTACATTATTCTCTTGAGCTCAAATTTAGTGGGAAAACATACCTGATCGATCAATAAGAAATTTGGCATATTGGTTGGAGTTGGAGTGTGTATTCTAGAAATCCCATATTCTAACATGTCAAATTGTCTTCAAAAAAGTTTGCATTGACATCTCCACATTTGAAGCCAAGGATTGGAGATGTTCCTAAATTTCCATACTCTTTACCATTTTTTTTATCGCTTAAACAAGTGAATTCGGATGTCATGATGTGACGATTCTTTTTCGTATAATTAATTATCTATGTGATGCGAAATGAAGTTCACTTCGATTTTATTTAATGGATTGGGGTCTGACTTGTTAATTTTGTAAATGTTAATAGCCTGAACTCGGCTTAATAGATGTCAGTAGTAATTATTGGACCTGGGGGGCGTGCTGCACAGCTTGGTGCTGTGCAGCGTGCTGTGCACCCGCACGGCGCAGCCGGCCGGCCACTTTTTGGCGATCCGAGACGTTCACCGGATAGCCCTCGTCGAGTACTACAAGTGTACCAAAAATCAACTTGATCGGATATCGTTAAGTATCTAATCGGAACACAAATAGCTTGAAAAAAATGGGTTTAGTGATTTGGATCTAGTGTTTATGTACATTTGTGTTCCATTTCATTTCAATCTATTTGTGTTCCGATTAGGCACTTAACGATATCCGTTCAAGTTGATTTTTGGTACACTTGTAGTACTCGACGAGGGCTATCCGGTGAACGTCTCGGATCGCCAAAAAGTGGCCGGCCGGCCGCGCCGTGCGGGTGCACAGCACGCTGCACAGCACCAAGCTGTGCAGCACGCCCCCCAGGTTCGTAATTATTTGAACTTGCTCCTTAGTCACACGGAAAAAAACAAAAAACGGTTTTAACCTAAAATCTGACGGGATTGAGGCCTGTAGTTAGTAAGCTCACTACACCCCTACAGTAAGTAATCACGGCCGTCCGTTCGACAATCAACGGTTTTGATTATCTTACATAAAAGATAAATATCTTACATATAGGATAATTGCATTTAATCAGGACTGTTGATTGCCAAACGAACAGCCGTGATTGCTCACTACAAGGGTGTAGTGAGCTTACAGGCAACCCAAATCCAAATTTGACTCGGAGCCCAACCTTGTTATTTGAACTATTCATCTTGTTGGAACCACTAGAAGATCACTCATCTTTTTTTTTTCTCATTCGTCATTTCTAATCTATAACATGGGGAGGGGGAATAAGTCTCAATCCCGGGATGTAGTATGTGTCATCCAAGAGCTCTACCGCACACCACTTGCTGAAGATCATCATCATCTGTGAGGATAAAAACAAAACCAAATTGGCACATTATTGTCCCATAATCCTATCACTTTTTTTTTTTTTAATGAGATTATTATGTCACGTTTGTTTAAGAAAAAAACATTATATTCAACTTATTAGTCTTGCCATCCAAAAATTTCAAATATAGTTATCCATACTGGATCAGCTATATAAGTTCCGTGTGGATAATATTGTTATGGACTTTTGTTACGATCAACAATGAAAATCACTATAAGTTGGACTCAATTAGGCCCACAATTAGTCAAATTTGGAAATCAAAATGGAGTATATTGTTTTCAGTACCTTGCCTACCTCACTAAATTGTCCAACGATTCCACAAAATTAAAAACTCTTCTTTCTGGAGTGATTGCCGAATGAGCTGAGCAAGGCTAGCGTAGTAGCTTCAGCAACATGCTCGGCACTACTATGTAATCTCTTTCAATTTTTGCACTAAATTAGTAGTATAAGATCTCAAATAAAATTACCCTCCGCCGGCCCATTCCTACAAATGGGGAGTCCATACAAAAGGGCAAGGGGATCGAAACTCAGCACGTTAATGAGAATTACATGTAAGATTATATATCATCACTGGCTCGGCAGGATCCCCACCCTACTCGGGCATTTTGCTTTCTGGGCTAACTTAGCCATCATAGGGCAATACCGGTCGTGGTGAATCTGAAACAACCAATTCAAAGCGTTCTCCAATAACACATGGCGGAGTCAGATTTCGGCCAACCAACCCTCTTGTCTTCCTATATGATGAAGAAAGTCTTACATTCTCGATCTGACCATTTATTCCAAAATTTAGATATTTGCCTCTTCAAAAAAAATAAATAACTTAAAGTAGATATTTGTACGGGTTGAGGACAATTCATTTGCATGTCTTTTATTACGTATAACCTTAAATACCGATTACAATAGAGATCTTTGTCCTGTATAATTTTACTGATAAATAGGTACATATTTAGGGAATTGATAAGTAAAGTTACTTACTTACTTGGAGATTACACCTTTGAACCTTCCTATTGTTAGTGTTCTTTTATTAGAAAATAGGTAAGAAGGATATGGAGAAAAAAAGAGTTGCAATTACTTTGCATCAACGAGACTCTCGAACTGGACAAATTTGGTTTGCTTCTAATGTCGACGGTCCAGCTCCAACTCTGAAAGCATTCCCAATAAATACTTTAAATTTTAGCATTACTAATTATTAACGTTGTCACCTCAATTTACGAGATTTCATGATACACTTCACGAGACTCTTCGAATCGAATGCTACTGCGACACTAGTACTATTTCATAAACAAACTCTTCAAATGTACTTGTTGTATTGTCAATTTGACGTTTGAAGAATGCTACCCATAAGCCATTTTTAAAGAGGGAGAGAATGTGTTAGTGTTTGAAGGGCCTGCTGAAATACTTGTAAAAATCTTACAAAACCGTCATTTTTATTTATTTATTTGGCTTTTGAAGTTGTATCTACTAGAGATGCACTAGCGTGGTGTATCCAGTGAAAATAACTGTAAAGATTTTTGTTGATATCGGTAAAATAACTGTACTTTGTGTTTTTTAAAATGGTAAAAATCCTGTACAGAATGTTCATCCCTGCACCTGAAATTCTGTTACATTTCCAAACTTCAAAAGTAAATTTTTGGAAACGGGAGGTAGAATCTGTATTTCAGATGAACGTAAATAAAATCCAATATACCCCTCCTCCAAAATGTAATTTGAATGTTATCTACACATTTGTAACCTCCTGGACAGGAGAGGAAGCACCAGCAAACGACTAGCTGACATACAATCTTCAAAGGATCTCTTCTTTTACTTACTTGAAAATGTAACTGCAAGAAGAACAGCCAACATTAGATATTTTCATTCGAAAAGCCTTTTTCTTCTTCTTTTTATTCACAAACAAAAGCTACAGCCTCTTTGGATGCCAAGAAACGTATTTTTTCACTAATCTGGATAACTTACACGAACGAAAAATAATACTATAACAAAACAAATAGAAAAGATGAATCTTTATTGTTCTATGTTACATTTCTTACTGAAGAATCTCATCACTTGAGTTTTGGTGGTAAACCTCAACAGCTTTTCTTTTTTTCCTCCCTTTCTCTACAATCCAAAGTCTGTTACAAATTTGCTTCACTTGTTTGATTAACAACGGAAGCTAATCACTCCAGTACTCGCCATGGAAGAAAATGAAGGAATTATGGGAAACAAGCATTGTGTATTGCGTGAATGAACAAGAATGAGTTGGTGGACAAACCGCAACGATAAAACGATAATCAAATTGCTGGAAATCGTAAAATGCCATTTATGTTCGCTGGGGAAGAGGAAAAAAGTAAGTAGCTTGCTCACGAAAAATTGCCACACAATGTTCCTTGCCATTGTGAAGTTTAGTAATAAATCTAATTCAAATCTCTGTGAAGTTTAGTAATGAATGCTTAAAAAGCTACTACCTACAATATGATATGCCAAAATGAACTCAATCACTCTCAAGTTTTCACAACAAGACACAAGCCATCAATGGCAAGAACCCCAGTTCCGCCCTCAACGGAACAGTCCTCATGATCCCTTTCATAAAAACCCCCTTTTTGGAAAACGCAGATTCATCATGAGAATAACATTGCAGGTTTTGCATGGTAGTTTGTGCATGAGGTATGAAAAAGGCTATAGCAGCTGATTTTCACAGAGTGTTGGGAGTAGGCCAGAAAAAAGAAAGCAGGAGGGTCGAAATTTGAAGGACTAGAGATGCAGTGCTTCAATGCAACAGCAGGTGAATCATTAAAAAAAATACTGCCAGTAGCCCATATATAGTGCATATCATTGAGGAATAACACAAGGGGTTTTAGGTATTAACCTCTCAAAGTGCCATCTCAGCTTGTAATGCAGCAAGCTCATCTTCCTCAGCTGTGTTCTTGCGGGGAGCTGGACGAGCAGGCGGTCTTATATTGCCCCCCGGAATGGACAGTGGAGAAGAGATTGCAGTTGTGGCAGGCTGGAGAAGCTGTTCCTCCAACTCGGATCCTTCCAGTTCTTCAAGTTCTGCCTCTAATTCATCCTGCAAAAGTCATTGATTATGAATTGTTACTCTTTGACTGAATTAGTGCACTCAATGGAATGTAAACACGAAGAAATACTTCATCAAAATCAGCAGCTGAACCAATCGGCGCTGAAAGTGCCTCCTGGATCTGTTTCATGTTCTCGGTCTGCTCGTTAATCTCGTCCATTGTTTTGTCCACGTCATCAATGTTCCTGCATTGCAAAATGGCGCCACAATACCCTTTAGATCCAGGAAATTTCCTAAATTAGTAAAAACTATACATGTCAAAGTGAAAAGAAATTCGATACGTATACACCAAAAGCAAAGCAAATATACACGAATGCTCCCAGTTCCCTAAATACAAATATACAAACAAATCTCTCACCGCCATCCTACAGGAGAAACTAAAAAATAACAGGTTAGAACAACAGACAGCATACGAAATTGGCAAAAGATGGGTAGAAATGCCATTTCTATTCACCCATACCAAGCATTGACCCTTTTTTTTGGCTAGGCGAAAGTCAGTATTGTTAGTTGTAGTTACTGAGTCAGAGTCCTGACTTGCCCCGTGTTCAGCATTCATATTTAAAAGCCTTGGATCCAACTGCATAAACTGCATATAAAAATATGAAGTTGATTTTTAAAATGCATCTACAAGAAAATGTCCACCTGAATCTGATGCATTAGGTTTGAGGGTACTAGTGTCATTTTGTGTCCTTAGTGTTAGTGGGTCTATAAATAGGTGTAAGAGTCTTTCATTTAGTAGTTTTTGATACATTATTAATAGATAATCAAGAGCTCAGACTCTTTTGCATACCATTTTGGGATCTATCTCCTCTTATGAATCTATCATTTGATTTGGTTTGCATCATTTGGTATCAACCATTTTCACAGCAGTTTTTGCGATTTTAATCAATCGAAATCAGTTTCAAGCTTGACCCAGTACTTTCCGGACCAGATTTGAGCTCGTTTTTTACTTTCGAGCTTGACCCAGCCCATTTCGAACCAGCTCCAGCCATTTCGAGCATAACCCAATCCATTTCAACAGCATCCAGTCCTGTCTCGAACTCGAATCTGTCATTCCTGAGCTCGACCAACCATTCCGGCCCATGAATCGAAGTTTCGAACCTCGATCTGCTGTTTTCGGAACTCGAATCAGAGATTTGAGCCTTGAATCAACTCGAATCAGAGATTTCAAGCCTTGAATCACTCAAACAGCACTCAGTTCTTTCATTTTGGACGTTGCCTTTTTGGAGATTCAATCGGGGATTTCGAGCTCAGCCCAGTGATTTTCGGCTTCTACAGTATAGTTTCAGGTTCGATTTCAGTGCGATTTGCTACTATTTGCTTGGGTTTTGAGATTTTACTTGGATAATTTGGTCGGTATTTGGAGTTGTTACTGTTGATTGATTGTGGTTATTTGAAGTTTGGGGTCCCAATTGATTGGATTCTCCTTGATTGAGGTTGAATTGGTTGTTGGAGTTGATTTTGGGTGTTGTAATGGCTCATAGGGGAGCTAGAGGTAGAAGAGAAAGTAGAGGTAGAGATGTTATGGGAAATTTGGGCGATGAAATTGATAACTTTGGCTACCAAAATCATTACAGGAATGATATTAAAGAGTTGAGTGAACAAATTGCTATCTTGAGTGACAAGGTGCAATTATTGCTAATGAAAAGGCAGGTTGCTACCTTGATTAAGATGGTGCATCGTTTGCTACCTTCTAATGAAGGAAGCCAGGTAGTAATGACTTTCAAAGTCAACTTGAGTCTAATTTTGACTACAAGGATGACACCAACAATGATGATGGCCATGTTGAATCTCATGAAAACTTAAATCCGAATTCCGGATGAAGTTGAAGGTGGTCTTGAAGACGATTACGCATTTGAGATTAAACATAGTTTGAAGAGTTGCCCATCTTTGATAAGTCTCCAAATGATGACTTTGTTGGTGATTTCGAAGGCGTTCCCGTGTTTGATGAGTTTCCATCTGAGGATGACAAGAAAAATATCGTTCCTATCTTTGATGAACTCTCACATGAGGAGTTTGAAAGTGATCACATCATTGAGACTTGGTGATTTTGAAGAAGTTGCATGTGAGACAAGTTTGAAGGAGAGTTTAGTGGTGAAGAAGGCGAAGAGGGAAAAATATAGCTGGTCAATAAATCATTGTTGACACCTTGGAAAGATAGTGACCAAATTTTGGAGAAAAGCCATGACATGGCTTGGAGATGGAGTGTGCTCAATACTTATCTTCCAACTTGTCCATGGTGCAAGAGATGCAAAATGTCCAAGTTAATGTGTCATTGGTATCCAAAACAAGTCTTATTCCAATGTATGCCCTTCCTAGGACACCAGAAGAGGGCAACTATTTGAAAAAACTTCAAGACCCTTCGGGTATGGTATTTAATCAAGCAAGTCTTGCATATGATCCGAAGTTGAAATTTCTAGATCCTATGGATGAATACGATGTTTTGGAGCCAAGTTTTATTGCAAATGTCAAGTGGGTGTTGTTCCATAAAAGGCATGGCAAATGGGTGGTTTCTTGGCGCACAAGCATGGATGCAGTGGATGCACAGACAAAAACTCGTATTGAAGATGGTAATTGCACAAGGGCGATGATCAAGGAAATGTGGCCACATGCCTATTCCGATGCTGCATAATAAACACTTTTAATTTTTCGTAATTTAGTTGTTTTGTGTTTTGTTGTCCAACTTGAGGACAAGTTGTTTTCTTTAGAGGGAGAGTCTCACGCAATAGGATGAAGGGTACTAGTGTCATTTTGTGTTTGTAGTGTTAGTGGGTCTATAAATAGGTGTGAGAATCTTTCATTTAGTAGTTTTTGATATATCGACAATAGGTAATTGAGAGCTTAGACTCTTTCGTATCCCATTTTGGGATCTATCTCCTCTTATGAATCTATCCTTTGATTTGGTTTGCATCAAAATCTAGAACAACCATTCAGTTTTGGAAAGTTGAACAACCATTAAGTTTGTATGCAAGACCACAGAATAGACAAATCACGCCATCGTCTTTCCAAAAAGTGCCCAGGTAAAACTGATACCAATTCCATACAGCATGGTAGCTTCTACTTGAATTCAGAAAATGTCAGTGACAGAAGTAAATGCAGTTTAGCACATAACATCATTAAGATATCACACACCACGAAGGAGGAACTTACGTTGCCTTCTGCATAGCTTTCATTGCAGCTGCCCCAGTTCTCAAAGCAGCAACAGTCTCAGTGGTAGCTTTTGCACCTTCCAGCAATATCATCTAAAATTTCAAATAAAGGTTGTCATAAATAAAGGAGTTCCTCGTGATATAAATCAAACATAGCATAAGCCAATTAGATTGCAAGTTATAGCCACAACACCTGATCATGGATGCGCAACTGAAAGTTTCCAAGCTGTTCAACTTGCTGTTCATAAAGTTTCTTCCTCTTTAGACATTGTATTGCCGCTGACCAAACAACAACAAGGTACAAAGGTGAAGAGGAAAACAATCAAACCATATACTAAGTTTCACAAGTAAACATATTGACAATATTCAATGTCTAAATGGGAGCAATAGAATGCCATGCTTGCACCCACTCACGCATTCAAACCTATTATACCAATATGCTGCAGTCAAACTTAGTACTCATTCACCCATTCAAACCTATTAATAGGTTTGTCTAGAAAATGACAAACACAGAAAGTACTTAAGAAAGCACAATATAATTACCAATATGCCGCAGTCATGTTAATAAGGGAACAATCTCGATGATAAAACTTCATGACAAGAACTGCAATTAAAGTTCGATCAAGGAAAAGATGTATGACATTCTGAATTAAATCTTACAACTGAGATACAAAAAAAGAAGCATCACCCTGATAATTGATCATAAAAAGAAATCCCGGAAACAAAAAGACAAATGAGAAAGAATAATAAAAAGGTAAAGAATGCACTATTACAGTTAGTAAAAAAGCTATGCTCGAGATAATGGGTTACTTCATGACAAAATGTCATCAAAGAGATTGAGAGAGTATCAGGAAATGGAGAACACAAGCCATGTATAGTTCATAGACACCCAGTTTATTAATATCATGGGGAGAGCTCCATGATGCTGTCCCATGTTTCATCTTTGACAGAAATACCATTGAAAATATACATCTCATGTAATGCTATTGGGAGAATGAGATGAAAAGGTTGACATGAAAAAAACGAAGCTTGGATGCAAAGTAAACATCTTAAACTGGGGTTGGCAATATAGTGTGTTTACTTTTCTTTTCACACAAAAAGTGCCAGACAAACTATAACTCAATTTCAGATTTATGCTTCTTTTTTGAACGACAGATAAAAAAAAATGCACAATAAAAACAGTGGCTGTGTTTGGTTGAGAGTTTTGAGAAGAATATTTGGAGAAATATTTTTGAAACATTGTTTGGATGAGTTTTTGGAAAAAGTAATAATTAGAGAGAGGTGTAATAATTGGAGAGAGATAGAGAGAGAAATGAGAATAATGATTGGATAGTGGAGTATGAGTAGAGAGAGAAATATGATTAATGATTGAAGAGATGAGAGATGGGGAAAGAATCTTTTTAGAAATTTTTTTGGAAATGCCAAGTGAACAAAGTGAGTCACTGGTAAAAGTAATACAAGCCACCAGATTTTGAGAAAAGAAACAACAATCCATTTTCATGGAGACAAGAAAACTCTAAATACATGAGGGGGGAGGGAACTCACGTTATTTTTGGTAATCTGGTCCCACCAACTGCAACCTTAGGTCGCATGGCTGCCGTAATGGGTTAGCTCAAAGGGTTAGCACAAATGGTAAGGAGGATGGAGGTAAGTGCCTCGCAAGCTCAAGTTTTTGGTTCGACTCTCCTAAGATAAAAATCCTTTGGGTCATCCTCCCTGCAGCCTAAAGTATGTCAAAAATAAGTGTGGAAGGTGCCTCGTGTATACACTGACAAAGCTCACTTTAAATGCCATAAGAAACAAAAAGGCTCCTTTGACACGTTACATACAACATGACTACATGGAGGATGATATTACTGCCATGATACATATAGATGCCTTGGTGAGAGAAAAAATACCTATACTGGGACTAAAGCAAATAGCCACAGGGTGAAAATTATGAAACTGCAATTCCACAACATAGTAGAATAGAACAGAACTGAATTTATAGACTATAATTCTTAAGAGAATGGAAAACAAAAAAAAAACAAAAAAAAGAAATATATCTACATTTCCATCCACACCTCTTTTGTTTTTTGCTCGGGTAAATTCCTTAGCCTTTTCAATCTCTGCAGCAGCCTTCTTCAGGAGAACTCTCTCTTTTTTCTCCAGCATCTCAAGTGTCTGCACATAGTACCCAAAAAGTTTTTCGTGATTAGCACCTCGAAACAATGATTACCAAAAGCATCACATTGGCATGAATAATTCACTCTTGCATGGCAGAAGTAAACCACTACTTCCAGCTAAGATTAAACAATATTCTAACCTTCTACTAAAGATTAACCGAGAGCAAATAACCATCTGAACCACTAAGGCAAATAAAGGGCCCACCAAAACAATAAGCTAAATCAAACAAAAATAGGACAGCCTGCACAATTGTTTTCCTGATAAATTGTTTGATAGCAGCGAGGAAAAAGTTTTGAACCCTCCATATAAAAGTACCTTCCAACATATCAGTCTTCAAATACCACCACATTTGTTCATTACACTTATAATCTATAGTCAATAAAAAGAACTAAGAAGTATATTCTGACAACCTTGAATCAAAACATTCAACTTAGCAAATCATGCAAACTCTAGATATGCAAGCTTCCTACTTGAAATTTTCCTATAACTTGTCAGTTCTCCCATTGAGCTGACCCGTCACCAATATTATAGTAACCCGATAAACATTTTACTGATAGATCGACACCAATCAAGCCTTCTCAATCATGACTTCTTCTCTGGGGACCTCCTACCCTTTCTGTGACTAAATTACCAACTCTCAAGCTTTAGTTTGGGATTGTTTAGTGAGAGATTAAATAGGAAAAAAGAAAGAGATCAAGCTCCATCAGCCAGGAAAAATAAGTATTCATTAAGAGCAACAACTAAATGACTCTGTTTCATAGTATACTAATCTAAAGTTTTCCACTCTTTCACTAAAACATAAATGTACCCTGTGGTTCAAATGTCAAATCATGATGCACTACGTCCTACATTTCATCACTCACAGCAATAAGCCAATAACTTATCCCTTTATCATCCCCTTAAACCCACAGTCCCAACCAGAGTAATAGATAATATCAAATAACAAAAAAACCAGCAATGAGATCCATACCTGAGCAACCAAAATGAGAGCATTTGGTAGAGGTTTTAAAGTGTACATTGACACCGATATAAATGGAAAATCAAGCACAACATCAAACATATTTCTACAATGTAGGATGTCAAATGTCAAAGCTACAAACCATCTGCCTAAATAATTGGAACATGAGATTAAACTACAACAACACTGGTACTATTGTCTATGTCAGGTGGCAATCCATGCTGCACACAAAATGAGGCATCAAGCTTCCAAGGTTCGCAATCTTTAAACTAAATCGAAAAATGGTGCTTATATATCGACCTAAATACGAAAGATTAGATGACATGTAAAAAGGATGTCAAGATAAAAGGGCGTTCTAAAACTTATGCAAGATAGATATACAAGATATTTGGAGCTAAATTTCCACACCATATACGACAATATCACCTGAACAAAAACTAACGCAAACAACTAAACATTTACGAGGACGATAAGTTTCTCAATCAAGCAATCCATCAATTGTATGATCAAATTTATTAAAAAAATGGACCAAAATCACAGCACAAACTCTAGGTTCTTCCAAAAGATTATAAAAAGACTATCAATTCATATATAAAGGAGATGATAAGAACCAAATCACGTAGAAGAACAAGACATTAGCGTGATCACATCATCATATAATTATTATACCTCGTTTAATTTTTCTAAGGTAGCAAGAGGGTTTGTTTCTTGCTTAGGCTTGCCAAAAACCCGCGAAAACATCGTTGATATGGATTCTCGCGATCTGGTCCGACACTGTTCCATGTGTTGAACCGATATCCGTTAAAACATTCATAAAATACAATACGAAACACAAACAACAGAAGTCTCTATGTGCAAAATAAAGTAGAAGGATAACGACCTGCTGAAATTGAAGAGAAGCAGCGATCAGTGAGAGAGATGGAGAGAGAGTCGATTTGTTGGGTTTCGGGTTTGTTATTAACTTCGAAGAAGAAGAAGAGTTGTGGAGTTGGAGTAGAAAAGCGCTCTCTCTCTCTGTCTCGGATTCCTCGTCGAAAGACGTCGATCTGTGAGGTAATCGAAGACAGACCAATCACGGTTTAGTACTAGTGCTATAATCAGGGATTGTCGACACCGTGTGCCATGTGGGTATGGGGTGGGATCCTTGGGCCTTGGGCCATATATGTTAAAGAACAATGATACATACATTACCTCCCAACCACTCCCCACCACAATATTTGTTGGGAAGAGAGTGTATCTATCATTTTTGTATGTAAAAAAGTCAATTTATGGCAGGGAGGGAGGACGTGTTTGGTGGGACCCTTTGATAAAAAAATTCAAATTATTTTGGAAAAATGACCAAAACATGGCATAATTAGTCATAAATACATTTACCTATTTGAAGGTAATGACAAGGAACTTTTACAATCAAACATAAAGACATTATTTGTAATTATAATTGGTAAGGACCCTATTTGTTAGGGACACGACTAATTGTGCTCGCTGACCATTATAACCTCTTTTACTCAAGGTTCCTCATCTGTCTCTCTCTCTCATTCACCTTCTTCCATTCAATTGCTCACCAATCATCACCATCGCACTAATATGGCACACCACTCCAATTCCTCTGTTCTCCTACCTGACTTCTTTCGTCCCTTTTAATTTCTGCCACTACTTGACCCACTTTGTGCTCTCTTTCTCCTCTATCTTCTCTCACTAGAAATCTGTCACCGTCGTCCCATCCAACCGCCTTTGCCTTGCATCCCTTCATCATAACCAGTTCAAGTAACCATTTTGAATCCCCCTTATAGATGTAAATTAAGGCGAGATAAATTTTCAATTAACACATCTATTAAAAATGAAGAGGATAATTCTTATTTTTATTCATTTTCTCTGTTCCTTCTTCACTCTTGATTTGAACGGCATTGCATGCGGCAATGACTTTGTCGTCGATAAAAATTTGGTAGTCAATATCTGGTCTTGTGTGTGTGGTAAATTCGCCGACCTCTGCCACTGCGACCGCCACAACTTGTGGCTCTCCACCTCTAGTGACCACCACTACCAAGGTTTCTCTCTCTCTCTTTCTCTCTCTCTCTCTCTCTCTCTCTCTCTCTCTCTCTCTCTCTCTCTCTCCCATTCCGAGTTAGACAACTCAAGAGCTTTTAACTGGAGACACGAAAGCCTTTACCAAAATAATCCTGTTCTAGCCAACGCTAACACCAAAAATACACGATTTTTTGTCGCTTAAACTACATGGATTATTTTCCTTATGTTGTTCGTGAACGTTTTTTTCTTGATTTCCTTTTTATGTGAGTGAGATTGCCGTTTTATGAATGGTCTTGATTTCTTTTGATCCCAATCATTTGCTTGGTTGCTGCTTGTCATTAGTTACAAGTTACTGCTTGTCATTAGTTACAAGTTACTACAGGAATGGTGAGATTCAGAACTTGTGCTTTTTCTCTGTACCACAGAAGCAATTGATACTGAACTAAACATTTCTGGCTTTTTTTTTTCTTTTTGTAATTGTCCTCTGTTCAACAGTACAACCATATTTATTTTCCAATTTCTTTTGGGAAGAAGTATGATCCTGATGGCGATTACATTAGGCATTTCCTTCCCATATTGAAAGGTATGTCACTCAAATGATATGACTATCTCGTTTCTATGGTTGGGTATATTATATCATGCAAGTATATGACTTCTACTGTTGTTTCCGGGATATGCCCAAGGACTACATCTACGAGCCGTGGACAGCCCCATTAAGTATCCAAACCAAATTAAAGTGCATAATTGGAAAAGACTACCCTAAACCAGGTTAGTAATCTCGCATGAGTTGTTCTTTGTTTATCCTACTTATACCAAGACTTGCTATAAATTATTAATCACCTTTGGAAATAGCTTGTTGAAATCATCTGCATCATACGATGACTCATGAACTAAAACTTTGGACTTTGATGAGCATTGGTGCATTTACTTGTGTCCATAACATAACTGTGGCGTGAACTAGTGCTTCAGTAATTCCACGTTTGAGATTATGTTACAAATATTCAGGATGCGTATTGTATTGTTGGGTGCAAGTCCGGATTCACCTATTTCCCTTTTAGGAACCTAGACACGACAATCTATTGAAAACTCATCATATGTTCCTTTTAATAACTGCGAGGGGTGTTCACAACGTGTAAGCAGGCATTCAATGCATATATCTGGAGTTATATTCTAACTTTGAGGATAAACATGAACTAATAAGCAGAGGCGTATTGATAGAGGAGCCTTGACAATCTTGTATTTGTGCAGAGTTAATTCGTGGATCTTGTGTTTGTGCATTTGTGCTATGCATATCATTTACAATCTGTTTTGTCCCCCACAGGAAACCCTGCTAATGATCTAGTCGACATTATCTTCAAGAACCGAACATTCCAAAGGCTTCAGCAACTCAACAAAAGTCCTGGTCTTAGGTGCATTGCCTTGCAACAAAAGTCCTGGTCCTATATGAAGCCATTTCCTTATCACGTTAGGAATGCTCATAACAATCCCTTATCTCACGGGATTGCTCCTTATCACGTAAGGAACTACCATAGAATAATCTGGAATGTCTCACCGCCCTACACGTGGCGGTGCCGTGCTTCCACGTAGCTCGGAATAACCCGTACATAGCTCAGCTCAAAGGGAGAGGGAGATGACTACCTCGTAGTCACAAGCAACTGGGAGCCCCGAGATGCCGAGGGGAATACCATCGGCTTCGCCTGCCCCATAGTTGCAGGCCAACCACGTTAGTATTCGATCCTAGCATACTTCTTTATTTCCTGCATTTTTTATTTTGCTTTGTTGACCATCTCTTCTGTATTGCTCTCTTCGTTTGCAGCAAGCAATCTCAACCATGGTGGTCGCCTAAACCACGGGAGGCTCCATCGAGAAGAGATAACACTCGCTCTCTATTTCGACGGGTTAGAGCCAACCCCCGTCGGACTCGGCCGTGCCTCTCACTTGCTGCTCAGCTACACCCCCACTTACTGGGGAGGCATCAGAAGAGTTGGTGAGCCAAGATCAAGACATCCCTGCCTCCAGCTGCTCCTCTGATTGTTCCGCTTGCTCCGGCCGAACAAAAGAGCACAAGATCACGGAGAGGCCGATCTAGAAGGGGAGCGTCACGTTCCCGTGCTCCAAGAGACCTCCAACAACAAATTACGTTCGCCCATATCCCCGAGATTCCAACTGCCATCCCCATCATCACAATAGGGGGCTCTGGACCGAGCACATCAGGGAGAACGGTAAAAGCAGGAGCAGAAGAAAGAGAAGAAGAGAGATTTGACCACTGTACTGCCACTCTCGCCTTAGCCGAGTGATCTGCTCTTCTTGCAGACTCGGACTCATCCGGCTACTCTCCTTCTCCAGACAGAGAGATGCCTCGCCAGCCGATCAGCCTCCTAGACGAGCTCAACCTTCCCTTCCCACCCTCTCGTGGTGGTGTTTCCCGTGCTCCCCATGCTCCTGCAAATCCCCCACCAGAGACAATATATGCTCCTTCCCGAGAACAGAGGGACAAAAGGCCCTTGGAGGGCCTCCTAGATACTCAACCGCCCCTCCAAAGGCGAAGAACTGGAGAGTCCTCCTCCAGCCGTCCAGAACCTGGTTCCCCTCCTCTCGTCCAGCCGTGGGCTCCTATCTTGGCACGCCCCGATGGAACCCCTCTTACAGCGATTGATAAGGTCACATCAGTTGATGTGGCTTATGGTGTTGCTCGGGCTGCAATGCTTCCCTTGGATCTGGAAAGGGAGAAGGGTTGTTCTTACGACGCCCTGATGAAGTCTATCTTCCAATCCAGCGCATGGGTATAGTTTTTACCCTTGATTTCCTTTCCTTCAATGTTGTATAAGTTGCTTATATGTACGTCCTTCGTAGATTATGCAAAAAGCCTCAGCTGGCTTCGAACGAGCAAAGGAAGCTGAGAAGGACTTCAAAAAGGAGCAAAAGATAGCTGAAAAGGCGGAGAAAGAGAGTACCCAGTACGCTCAATTACTAAAAAAAAGCTTGGGAGGAGATCGAGAAACTGAAGAGGGAGATGGCCGACCAAAAAAGGAGAGCTGACGAGACGGAACACCAACTGCGTCTGGACCTGTCCTCTGCTGAAGCCAGGGTTGAGGCCGAATATGATAGGGTCGTGGTCATTATAACTGAAAACTATCGATCCCAGCTACCTGCTGTGAAGGACACCATCTGGGGTACTGCCTGGCAAAGGTGTCTCGCCAAGCTTGGAGTTGACCAGTCATCCCCTCACTGGACGGATATGGAACTGCCGAGCGAAATTGAGGTTGCTGCTCGTGCAGCTCAAGCTCAACTTGAATCCCAAGCTCAGTCTCCTGTCCAGTCTAATGCTCAGGCCCAACCGGACGACCAAGTTCAGCCCGTAGTGCCTTCAGAGCCAGCTCAATTAGAGGACGAGATCGTTGATCTCACCATCCAGGATGGTGATGCTCTTGATGCAGCAAATGAGGATGCTAACCCTGAGTCTGATGGTAAGGCTGTTGATGCTGTCCCTGCCACCGATGCCCCTGAACTTGGTGAAGAGGCTTAAGGCCTTTTTCTGAATATTTCTTTTGTCTGACCCTGCGTGGTCTTGCTTGGCCGTGTGTGGCCTTTGTTTGATACTCTGCTCGCACTTGAATTTGGTGTTCTATTTAAGTATTTCCGTACTTGGTTTGTTTCTGCAAATTTTCTAAGCGTGTTCGTACTTTTTACTTTATCAAGTATCCTCCTACCTGAATATCATGCAATGTTCGTTTGCAACACTAAGTTCCTTCGTACTTTGACTGCTCTGGTAAGCGTTTTCATACTGAATTTTCTTTCTTTTGCAGTAATCGTTGCAAATCTAAGAAATGTATTGCAATATTCGTTGCGAACCTAAGTTTTTTCATACTTAGAAATTCATTGCAATATTCGTTGCAAATCTAAGTTTCTTCATACTTAGAAATTCATTGCAATATTCGTTGCATATCTAAGTTTTTTCATACTTAGAATTTTATTGCAATATTCGCTGCAAATCTAAATTTTTTCATACTCAGAATTTTATTGCAATATTCGTTGCATATCTAAGTTTTTTCATGCTTAGATATTCCAAGTGTCTTCGTACTTGGATTAATTATCATATACACACTTTCTGCTCCCCAATAGGAATCTAAATTTAAGACAAATTTTGGTTCGTATTAATCAAACCCACAATAAAAAAAAGATGAAATCGCATTAATGCTCAAAATATCAATAAAGATAGAAATCAAAATAACTGATGTTGGTGATCTTATTCGTAATCCCAACCAGGTGCTAAAAACAAACGTGAATTTATCTGTATCCACATGTAAATAAAGACGTGATTGTATTTGAAATCACATAATTAAATTACTGGTAGAATTTTTGTAGGTTCTGGACATTCCATGGCCGTGGTACTGGGTCTCCATCCAAGTCGGCCAAACGATAGGCCCCAATGCCAGCAATCCCAACAATCTTATATGGGCCTTCCCAATTCGGCCCAAGCTTTCCGTCAGAAGATTCTTTGGTGTTGGCCAAGACTTTCCTTAGGACTAGATCCCCAATCTTGAACTCTCTTGGCTGCACTTTCTTGTTGTAACTTCTCCTCAGCTGCTCCTGATATGCTGCCAATGTAATAAGTGCACGCTCTCTTTTTTCCTCGGCAAGATCGAGTTGCTCGGCCAAGGCTTTATCGTTGCCTCCTGACTCCACAAGAGTAGTGCGAATGGTCGGCAAACCAATCTCCAGTGGAATCACTGCCTTTGTCCCATAAGCAAGGGAGTATGGTGTCTCTCCCGTAGATCGCCGTGGGGTGGTCATGTATGCCCAGAGCACGGCTGGTAGCTCGTCTGGCCATTTTCCCTTCTTACTCTCCAACCTCTTCTTAAGACTCTTAAGGATGGTCTTGTTCGAAGCTTTTGTTTGCCCATTACTCTATGGGTAAGCTGGGGTTGAATAGTAGTTTCTGATGCCGTTCTGAGCACAAAATGCTTTGAATTTTTTGCCGAACTGGGACCCATTGTCTGAGATGATGGAGTAAGGTACTCCAAATCGTGTAATGATCTTGTTCCATACGAACCTCTCTACCATAGCTTCTGTAATCTTGGCCAGAGCTTCACCCTCTATCCATTTAGTAAAGTAGTCCGTGCCAATGAGTAGGAATTTTTGTTTCCCTGTTGCCATGGGGAGAGGACCCACGATGTCCAGTCCCCACTGGGCAAATGGCCACAGGCTGGTTAGAGGTAACATATCCTCAGTCGGTGCTCGGATTAGAGGAGCAAACCTCTGACACTTCTCACAGGTCTTGACAAAGGCCTTTGCATCTTCTTGCATGTAAGGCCACCAATACCCCTGTGATATTGCTCGATGGGCCATGGACATCCCACCCGTGTGTCCTCCACATGTTCCAGCATGGATCTCATGGAAGAACTTCTGGACTAGAGCTGGGTGTACACACAATAAATATGGGCCAAGAAAAGACTTTATATAAAGCTTACCTTCTGGAGAGAGCCAGAAACGTACTGACTTGGTTTTGATCTTGTGAGCTTCCTTCTTGTCTTCTGGCAAGGTCCCATCTCGTAGGTATGCCACTATTGGGTCCATCCAGCTCGGCCCAAACTTTGTTTCCATCACAATCTCCACTGCTCAGCCAATGCTCGGTTCACTCAAATAATCCACAGCCACCGTGCGGCGGTACTCTATTTTGATTGCTGATCCCAAGCAAGCTAGTGAGTCTGCATGCGCATTCTGGCCCGAGCTGATTTGTTGGATGTGGGCTCTGTCAAATTTGTCAAGCAAATCCTTGGCTGCTTTTGAGTACGCAGCCATTTTCTCGCTTTTCGTAGCATATTCTCCTGAAAGCTGGTTAACAACTAATTGTGAGTCACAAAATATTCTTAACTTACTTACCTTGAGTTCTAGGGCACTCCTTAGTAGGGATGGCAATGGGGAGGGTAGGGGGTGGATACCACTACCTCCATCCCCGATCCCCGAACCTATATCAATCCCCATCCCCTCCCCGATCCCCACCGGGGATTTTATTTTAACGTCCATCCCCACCCCGATGTGGGGAACGGGGATCCCCACGGGGAATCGGGGATCCAAAAATGGTTGTTCTTTAATGTGTAGGTTTTTTTTTTTAATAGTCTTACACCGGAGATCCCCGACGGAGGATTGCTTGAGGCTTCGTCATGATTCTTGTCATTTTTGCCTTCATACACCGTAAGCAAGTCATAACAACGTGTCTTAATATTCTCAGCCATCTTAACACCACGAACCCCATAAATATCAGTATAATAGCACTCAATCAATGACATTTTGAACCTCGGATCCAACACGGCTGCTACTCCTAAGAAACCATGAATATTACTACAGAACATTAGAAGCAAGTAGCAGGTTTGTCTTTTTAGAGTTAGTCATGTTGTAAGTGTTTGTTCGGTGCAAATAACTAATATTTTCATTATATACGTAAAAAAACAGTCCTAATGTTTGCTCTATAAACTCATTAAGTAATCATAATTCCGATAAAATAAAATAAAAATAAGTACTTATTAACTCATTAAGTACTCATTAATATATATATATATATATATATATATATATGTAAACGGGGATGCGGGGAGGGGCGGGGAACGGGGAGGGGAGGGGATCGGGTAGGGGACTAACAATACCATCCCTTACCCGATCCCCGAATTTTTTTTAAAATAATCCCCATCCCCTACCCGATCCCCCGAAAAAATCCCCGAATCCCCTCCCCGAATGGGTAGGGGACGGGTTGGATAGGGGCGAGTTGGCCGAGATTGCCATCCCTACTCCTTAGTCCAGCGAGCAAGGCTTCATATTCTGCCACATTGTTGGTGGCACTACATCCCAACCTTAGTGCCTGCTCCAGCACCAAACCTTCCGGGGAGAAGAGTTGTACGCCCTCATTTTTAATAACCGAAATTCATATAAAATCCACGTAAGATAGATCAAAGTCAAAGTTGAAAAGTCAAGTCAATAGTACATATCCAAATCAAATTCTTCATTTCTCTCTCCAAGGGGTACCCATACCCAAATACATAAGTACCAAAAAGATTTAAAATTTAATAGATACTTTGAATATTTTTCAATAATTGAGAAAAATTAAAGTTACATAATCGTCTCCCAATAATATGCTTAGGATGGGAAGGATAAAATAACTTCATGATCAAAAAGCTTCATGCCATGCATCTACACTCCAAAGCATCCAACACATGTTCCTTGAGCGTGTACCTGAAAATGATAGGTTGAGCTACACTAGCCCAGTAGGAAACCATTCTACAAACGCTAGGTGTATAAAGTATGATATGTGCATTTGAAATTTGGATACCAAGAATGATTTGAGCAAAGTATGACAAGGTGGACTAAAGCAAGAGAATAATGATCATAAAGTACCCATGCATCCAAAGAAATACCAAAGTGTCCAATAATAACCCAAGTGTCCAATAAAACACATAAATGTCTAAAAATATCCAAGTGTCCCAATAGTTCATTTGTCAACCCTTATATCCTTACAAACGTGTCATGTGTCCACAATCAACTATTCTCACAATCAATACTATAAATCTCATTAATCCATTATCTTTAAGCTTGAGGATGTTGAGATCCTCTTCCGAGTCTTTTGGGCCTCGTGGAACCCATGTCCGAGTCTTATGGGCCTCGTGGAACCCTTGTCCGAGTCTTATGGGCCTCGTGGAACCCTTACCTCGAGATTCACCCAACGGCGACCCGAGTAATCACACGCCAATATCTTGTCAACATTTCCATTCATGGGAACTTCATATTTCCCAAGTGTCCTAAACTCCATATAAGTTTGTTTAATACAATTCATTCATCAAAACATTTCAAAGGATCGTATTTCGTTCCAATCGTTCCAACTTTATCAAAAATATCAAAACCAACTCAATGAGGCATGTGTCCCTTACATTACGCCATCACGTGTCTAGTGTCTAAGAATATACTCAAAAGTCACGGAATTTAAGAAAAACAATCAATGGTACGAGGTTTTAGTTAGAACAAGACTTCCAACAAGTTTTGGAGTGTAGTTGATGAATATGGCAAATACACGGTCAAACCACCGGACCGGGGTCAAAGGAGAGCTAAGCACGCAACCCAATCATCAAGGTGTTTGATAAAAAGTATGATTTTAAGTTAACAAGTCATTTGAAGATAGTCCAAGAGCCCAAGAGTTAAGGAGAGGCCTAAACAAAAACAAAGGGCCAAAGCTGTCTGGTATCAATACCCCAGAATGGGGTATCAACACCAGTCGACTAGAAAAAAAACAGAACGCGCTGGTATCGATACGAGATCGCAGGGGTATCGATACCAGATGGCTTCGCACAGATTTTTGACAGCTTTTTCAGATTCAAGGGGGGTTTCAACCCAAGCAAGAACCACTTGAAATACATCAAAATATGGATCAAAACATTACCCAAACACTTAGAGGGAGTAGAGGTCAAGATTAAACATGATCAAAACCCTTATTCATGGTGATATTCAAGATTAAAACCCTTATCCATGGTGATAAACATGTTTGGCTAGAAATTTGTGGGCAACCCAACAACAAATGCAACAAATCAACAAAATACAACTAGAGGGAGTAGAAATTTGTCCCCTACCTCAATGATTTAGCTTGAAAACCCTTGAAGAAGTAAAACCATCACTCTAGCTTCAAGATCCAAGAAAAATTCTTCAAACACCGGGGTGAAATAAGCACATCAACGCGTAAAGCACGAGATTTTATGAAGGTTTCGTGAAGGGAGTAAGTTTGGAGCTTGAGATTTGGCTAGGTTTGTGAGGAGAGAAGTTGGAGGAGCCATGGAGGAGAGAGAGAGAGAGAGGAACGGCTGGGTTTTTGGGGGAAGAAGATGACTTTGTCTCTCTCTTCTCCCACCACACACACATATACATCTCACAAAATTACACCCCAAGTCCAAATGTGACTTGTGTAATTCAAATACCCCCAAATCAACTTATACATCACCCATAATCTAACACTTAGTCAATTTTGACATTTAACACAATTCCTCACATTAACCCATTGTTATTTTCGAAAAATTATATTTTTTTTAACAAAAATACGGGTCCTTACAAGAGCACCACTCCTGCTCCAGAGCCCTTGTTGCATGCTGACCCATCATCATAGAGTCTCCATTCCTCGGGATCCAGATCGGCCACTTTCGTTAGTTGCTCGGGAGGATTGATTCCTTGTTCCTTCTCCTGGGGAATTGGTGGTGGTGGAGCTACTGTTGGAGTGAACTCAGCTACAAAATCAGCCACAAAATCAGCCAAAATTTGCCCTTTGATTGCCGTCCGGGGCTGATAATCAAGGTCAAATTGGCTCAGCTCTATTGACCACTTTGAGATTCGTCCAGAAAAGTCTGCTTTTTGCAGCAAAGCCTTTAATGGATATTCTGTGAATACTGTGATGGGATGCTGTAAAAAGTAATGTGGTAGCTTTCTTGAAGCTATGATAAGAGCATACACCAGTTTCTCCAATGGTAAGTACCGCGTCTCTACGTCTAACAAGGTTTTGCTTACAAAGTAGACTGGAGCCTGTTCTATCCCCTTTATTCGTAGGAGGACCGAGCTAACGGCGTGCTCAGATATCGCTAAATATAATATCAACCGCTCCCCAACTTCTGGGGTAGAGGCTTATCAAAAAAAAAAACTTCTGGGGTAGAGAGGAGGGGAGGGGAAGATAGGTAGGCTTTTAGCCCTTGGAAGGCTGTTTCTTGCTTCGCTCCTCACTCGTACCCTTCTCTCTTCTTCAGAAGTTGAAAGAAAGGCCGGCAACGATCTGAGGATTTACTGATGAAACGGTTAAGAGCTGCTGCCATACCTATTAATCTTTGGACTTCTTTCGTGGTCCCAGGGCTTTGGAGATTCTGAAGCGCGGTGATTTGATCTGGGTTGGCCTCAATCCCCCTCTTGGTCACTAGATGTCCTAGAAATTTTCCCGAGCTGACCCCAAAAGCACACTTTGAGGCATTCAATTTTAATTTGTATTCTCTCAGAATGTTGAAAGTTACCTTCAGGTCGGCAAGATGATCAGGCTTTATTTTGCTTTTTACCACCATATCGTCGATATAGACCTCCATGGTTTTGCCGAGCTATCCTTGAACATCTTAGTGACCAATCTCTGATAGGTTGCTCCAGCATTTCTTAATCCGAACGACATAACCTTGTAACAGTAGAGTCCTCTTGGTGAGATGAAAGACGTTTTCTCTTGGTCTGGCTCATACATAGCGATTTAATGATATCCTCGATATGCGTCAAGGAAGCTCATCTTCTCATAACCTGACGTGGCGTCTACTAGTTGATCAATCCTGGGAAGTGGAAAGCTATCCTTGGGGCATGCTTTGTTGAGACTAGTAAAATCGACACAGACTCTCCATTTCCCGTTTTTCTTCTTGACCACAACTATATTGGCCAGCTAGTCCGGATAGCTCACCTCTCGTATGACATCCGCCTCAAGCAGCCGATCTACCTCTTCAATTACAGCGTCTGTGTACTGTGGTGCCGATCTTCTCGCCTTTTGCACAACGGGTTTATGTTGAGGATCCACGTTCAGGTGGTGGCAGATCACTCCGGGGTTTATCCCAGGCATCTCCTGGGGAGTCCATGCGAAAACGTCAATATGGTCCTTCAAAAAGGCAACCAAATCCCTTTCCTCTTGTTCGGCAAGGGTTTCGCCGACCAAGAAATATCTTTCTGCATCATCTTTTTGAATTTGTATCTTCTTCAACCCTTCCACCATCTTCTTGGTGGGGTCACCTCCAACGTCCTCCAAGGTTGGCTGATCTGGAACTTCGACTGTTTGGACCAGCTCGGCCTTTGGGGACTTTTTCAAGACCATGTTAAAACACTGGTCGTCTACTTTCTGGTTACCCCTAATGCACTCTATGCCATCCGCTCCAGGGTATTTGATCATCTAGTGGTAAGTTGAGGAAACTGCCCTCATTTTGTGCATCCAGGTTCTTCCTATAATCATGTTATAGGAGGAAGGGATATCTACCACAAGGAAATCAGTCTTTAGGACTACTGATCCAGTTCGGACGGGTAGTGTGACCTTTCCCATAGGCCAAACCGTCTGTGCACTGAAGCCGACCAAAGGGACAAGACATTTTTGTAACGAGCTCGACGGGAGCTCCATCTTCCTAAAGGTGTCGTAGTACATGATTTATGTGCTTGCCCCTTGATCGACCAGAATTTTCTCCACATCATATTCCCCTATTCGTAGGGTAATAACTAGCGCGTCATTATGGGGCATCATTACCCCATCTAGATCTTCATCTGAGAAGGTTATGGGTAGTTCCATTACTCATTCAGCCCTTGGCCTTTTCGTGTCGAGCTTCATGACATGTTTTGCTTGTCCGTTGACCCTTTGGATGTGTCTGATTTCCTTGTTGGTATACGGGGTCACCAATCCATGTATCATATGGATTGTTCCCTTTGGACCTTTCTCATAGTCCATTTCTTCTATCAGCTCTCGGCATCATTCTTGTTATCAGCCAAAAATTCCTTAAGATGGCCTTCCGCCACTTTTTCATCCAGGAACTTTTTGTACTCCACGCAATCTTCGGTCATGTGACCCCAATCCCTATGGTAACTACAATGCTGGTCAGTGGCTCTTCTTTTTTCTGGATTCCCCGTCATCTTTGGGGGCCTTCTGAACCATGGTTCATTCTTGATTCTGTACAGCATCTTGTAGATCGGGACGTTAAAGGTCGCCATGACGCTAAAGTATGATTTGGGGTCTGGGTCAGCTTTGTCTTTCCTTTGCTGTGTATAGTCCTTTCTTCCTGTTGTGTACTCCTTCTTGTACACCCTTGACTCTGCCACTTTCCTCTCTGGAAGCTGTGGTTGTCCAACCACAATCTTCCCTCCAGCTTAGGATGTCATCCTCTACCCGTGCGTGTTCCTGGATTCTCTCCATGAGTTTGGCCACAGTCTTCACCGGATGCATGGTAAGCGACTCTCGTAGCTTACTATGCATAAGCAAGCTCGTCTTGAACGTTGCCAAAACATATTCTTCACTGCAGTTTTCAATCTCGTTGAAAGTCTCCCAATAACGTTTGGAGTATTGCCGCAGAGTCTCATCATCCCTCTGTCTCTTAGTGGTCAATGCATCAAAACTCTTCGGGGCTGCTCGACTTGTTAGGAACCGAGCAGTAAACTCTTCAGCTAGTTGAGCCCAGCACAGGATCGACCCCTCTGGGAGTTTGTGGTACCAACTCAGGGCCACTTTTCCCAAGCTGGATGAGAACATCTTACACAACAAGGCATCGTCTTGCTCGTGCATGAACATGGCATGTTGGTAGTGTTGAATGTGGGCTACGGGATCCGTGTTGGTTTCATAAGGGATGAACGCTGAATGCTTCACCCTTCTTGGGGTCTTCTCTGTTCGGATCCAATGGGCCAGTGGTGATTTCGAGATCTGGCCTAGGGCTTCCTTAGCTGCTTCTCGTGCAGTTTTAGGGCCTCCCTCCGCTCAGCCAGTCTCCCTTCTTCTAGCATATTGCTCAAGAATATGCTCATTGGAACCAGATCTCTCGTACCTGTCCCTAACATGTTTTCTTCTTTCTTCCTTTTCAATAGAAACACTCATTTCTCTCTTCTTTCGTGGAGAGGCCACTCGATCCGTGGAGACATCGTCATGAGCGTAGGTCTTTTTCCTTTTCTTGAAGGTGCTTCTTTAGGTCCGGAATCTCTCGCTCTCGTCGAGTGACTTCACGGGCCAGTTCTTCTACTTCCTGCGCTTTTCTGTTGAGGCTGTCTTCTCTCTCCTAACCCCTTGTTAGTCTATGATCCTCCCTCCTCGGGGGGCTCCTCCTCCGCTCACGTCGGTTGGAGGCTTCCCCTCCTCTTAGTGGCGTCTCTGAGCGCCTTCGCCTGTCTTTGGAGAATCATAGTTTACAAGTCGTGTATCCCTGAACTTTGGAATCTTAGGGATATGCCCTATATTGAACCTTCTAGCAGCGGGCTTCTTTTGTGGTGCTTTTAGAACCGCAGGAGTTTTGTCCACCCTTGCACTCTTCCTCGTAGTGTACACAAGAGTGGTTCCAGCATCGTCTTCCACGTCCTTTCTTCGCGGAGTACATAAAGCAGGCTCTGAAATCACCATTGTTGATCTTGTTGAAAGGATGAGAACTTTTTGTAAGTGTTTCCCACAGACGGCGCCAATTGTACGGGGAATAAATCCACGTAAGCCTGGATCACGTGCTTCCTTGATTCAACCCTAGATCTGCAAGACAGAAAAAGGGTTAGAGCGCCTTTGCCTCTTGTCAACAAAGGCCCTCCGATGCCAAAGCTAGTATCTCGTACTCACAAATCATAATGTGTATGAAAAGGGTTTCACCGCGTACCTTTTGTCATGGTTTCTGCCTTGTATTTATAGGTGTTGATAGCTTCTTGGATTTAGGAATCCATTTCCTAATAGGATTTTCCTATTAGGCTCATGCTGCTAGATCTTGTTCAGCAGCAGTCCTCCTTTCCATATAGGACTCTTTCCTATATGAAGCCATTTCCTTATCACGTTAGGAATGCTCATACCAATCCCTTATCTCACGGGATTGCTCCTTATCACGTAAGGAACCGCCATAGAATATTCTGGAATGTCTCACCGCCCTACACGTGGCGGTGTCGTGCTTCCACGTAGCTCGGAATAACCCGTACATAGCTCAGCTCATCACGCCGAGCTGAATTATGTATTCCAGAATGCTGTTTAAGCTATACACGTAGCCTTCCTAGCTCGACCATATTAGGGACATCCTTTTATGTCTTACGTCGAGCTAGTGCATCCTGATTTTTTAGTTCACTCTCATTAATCCGGCCTTATTCATGGCTAAACTAGCTCGACACAGGGCTCAAGGGCTCCCTATGTTATGCCGAGCTTATTCACCCTCTCGTGGTGTCTACTCAAGGCACGTGCTATGCCCTTCATTAGGATAATCAGGTTTTACCCACTCCAAGAACTAACAGAACCACTTGAAAATTTTGCTACTATGTGAACGAAATGGAAATATGCAAATTTTTCAAAAATTGAGTAGTGATAAGGAAGAGTCGACAATTAGAGATAAGAATTGGGAGACAAATTCCAAGCACCTGGGTGTCTCACACCCATACCAACTCCACGTGATGTGCCTGGTTATAGGTAAAAGCAAGTTAAAACTCCTTTTTTTTAATACACTCTCCACCGCTTGGCCCTATAAGACTACCAACCGAAAATACAATCACAGATTACAAACTCGAAGAACTTACAAATAGATCCTACGAATCAATACTACAAAGATCTACTAGAAGAACTTACCCAGGTTGTTCTTGTCTTTGGCGGAGCCAACGACGACGACAGTGGCTTGTTGGGCACAGATCTAGAATGCAGACAGAGAGAGACCTTCATGGTGGTGGCGGTCACCGGAGGTGGAGAGGAAGGTGTTGTCGTTGCAGTGGTTGCGGGTGGTGGTGGGGATCGCTGGTGGTCGATCGCCCCACTCTCTTTCTCTGGTCTTTGTGTCGAATAAGGAATGAGTGAGTGAGAGAGGTTTGATTTGGGGAAAAATAAAATGAGGGGCATTTTCGGTAGTGCATGGGTAAATTACCATGTATGTGTAATTTTTTTTTACTTACCTTGCCAAACCATGACCATGTTTTGGTCATTTTTCCAATTATTTTTGGGGAAAATTTTCAAAATGTCCCCCAAACTTTGACCTCAATGTCTCATCGCCCCTCAAACTTTCAAAAAAAATCAATTTTACTCCCAAACTTTGCTTCCGTTATTCAAACTTACTCCTTCCGTCTTAATCTGTTAACTCATTAACGGAATTTGATGACATGGACGATAACTAGAAGAAAAAACACACACGTTAAAGCTGTCTCTCTCTCACCCCATGATCAGACCCTCTCTCTCTCTCTCACACACACACACACACACACCCCATTCGGAAAAAATTGACCTTTGTTGATCAAACCAATAATTCATCTCTCACTTAAACACACAGGATTACAGAAATGTTTGAATATTGGCAGATATTACTTTTAAACTTGAAAATCGCCTTTGTTGAAGCGTCACCCTTTTATGGTCAGAATCGAAGTTTATCAAAAACTCGGTTGAATCAGCGGGTTTTGCTCGCCTCAGTGAGACGATTGCAGCGCTGTGTGCGCGGTCATTTCTTGTTGCCGGAGTAGACCGCACAGGCAGATCGACCGCCGTTGAAGCTCTCCAACAATTTCTGGTCAAATTTGGAAATGCTCGACCAGCCTCTCTCTCTCTCTCTCTCACACACACACACACAGATCTGTGAAACCATTGAACCAGTCGAACTCCCCCACGACGAGAGTAGGCAGAACAACGATTGTCAATCGAATTGATTTTGCGTGGCCACCGTCGCTGACATTTGTTTATCTGTGACTATACGTGTTCCTTGTTTCTCTATTAATGAGATCGTGGGTAAGATTGGGCCTGAATCGGTTTGTGAGCACATTGGAAGGTAGTTTGAGGCTGTGGTGAGTGATGATAATGTGAGGAGGAGAGAGAAGAAGAGGAGAGAGGAGGAGTTTGGGTGCTGGTAGTTTGCCATTTGAAAAAAAAAATCAAGGGATTAATCTGAGTTTTTGGTGACATATTGGCTTGCTTTAAAATATTTATATGTAGATATATGTATGCATTTGTGTGTATATACACCTTTTATGAAGAAAATTGGAGAGGAGGAGGAGGACGAAGCTGGCACTGGAAGAGTATTTGATGAATTGTGTTTGGCTTTCGTCGGATGAAGGAAGAAGTTCGTGTGAACAATTTTGATCCAACCTTACAGATCCATTTTGGAGGGAGAGACAATTTAGGGGTGGAGAGAGAGACCGATTTTGTTTTGTTTTAATTTTTTTTTTTGAAAGTTAAGTGGCGGGGTCCACTTGTCCCACGTGGACCTCCACGTAGGTGGGCGTGGATGGGTTTAACGGTTTTGTTGTACCGTTATCGTCCATGTCATCAAATTTCGTTAGTGAGTTACTTCTTTGAGCCTTCTGGTCCGGTACGGAGAGAGGAGGGGTGACTGGACCTTGCTGGAATCCTAGGTATTCGCCTGAGAAGAGAACCTGCACACTTGAACAACCACGTTAGTGCCAAGCCCGGAGGGTGGTTGTCCGGGAAGGCACTCCGATGGCTTAGTAAGCAACTGAGGGAGAGGTTTGCTGAAAACTTAAAGAGAGAAAGTGAGTAAAGAGTCTTGAATGTAGAGAGAGAGAGAGAGAGAGAGAGAGAGAGAGAGAGAGAGAGAGAGAGAGAGAGAGAGAGAGAGAGAGAGAGATCCTAAATGAGATTGGTGAGGGCCTTATTTATAGGCAAAGAGGGGCGTGCTTACCACGTCCCTCGTGAACCACACGACTACCGTCCGTACCGATGGTGACGTCTAGTGTGGTAAGAATGTCTTTAGCAGAAGCAGTGCTTCGGCTGGCGTCAGCTCTGATGAACCTGAGGGGTCAACTGGTTTGGGAATACTCCTCGGTCAATCACGTGGTCCTGCAGGCTTTGCATGTAAGGTGGTTGACTGTCACCATTAATGGCCTGCATGCAAGGTGGTTTATTGCTCCCATTAATGATCTGCCCATGCTATTAGGCACGCCTCTACTGAGCCCTTGACAGCTGCCGAGCTCTACGACACCGAAGTCAACCGACTCGGCTCGTATAGCGCTCGGGGATAAGATTCCTCCGAGCCGCCTAGATCATGCTGTAGACTTGTCCGCCAGAGCGACAAGTCCTGAGGGAGTCAGCAGACAACCATCCGAGAGCACTAACATAGAGCGGTTCGCTCGGTGGTTCGAGCTCAACTTCCATCTGATTCGTGGGGATCCATACTGAGCCGCCGTACACCGAGGGAAAATTTCGTTCGGTGGAACCAAGTGGGTCCGATCCGCATTCGCTTCTGCTACTTTCGTAAGGGTGACCCCCTTGGCTCTTCCTTCCCCTCGTGCACAGTGCTGAACCTTCTTACCCCTCGCGAGCCCGACCGCTACAGTAATCAAAGGTAATTTGTTCATATAATTTGTAACTAAGAGCATCTCTAAGAGCCTAGACATCTCTCCCATTTTGGGGTTTTGCCAAGTGAAACCTTTCAAAACCAGACCCAACTGCCTCGGCAAGAAACTCGGCAGTTCAACATCTGCTACAATGACTCGCTATGCCCGGAGAGTCACTGTAGCCTCGCCTGTGCTTTTCTCTCTCTCTCTCTCTCTCTCTCTCTCTCTTTCTCTTTCTCTCTCTCTCTCTCTCTCTCTTTCTCTTTTTCTCTCTCTACCCTCTATCTTCTTCTATGTTGCCATAATCTGACCATTAAAGATCCAGTGAAGATCGAGGTTGACGTTGGTGAAGATCGAGGTTGACACCGTGTGCCCAAGTCGAGGTTAACGTCGATGAATAATTGGCTAGTGGAGCCCAATTCGCCGACTTCGTAGCTGGCGATCTGTGGCTGGGCTGCTCTATTTTTTTTACAAGGGTTAGGAGGAGATGGAGCTTAAAGGAGTAGAGATAGAGCTTGGAGGAGCAGAGATGGAGCTTGGAGGCGATCTGTGGATGGGCTAGCTGCTCTGATTTTTCTGTTCTAGAGTTCAACTAGAGTAAGAAAAAACTTATTTTATTCCTAATGCCTAGGGTGTTGAGGAGGTTGTTGGGAAGCCCATTGATTTAGGGATGAGGGGATGCTGTTGTGCAGCGTATGCACAACACCGTGTTGTGCACATTCAGGCCGTCCGTAACGAACTGCCGACCCATGTTCTATCTTGCACCCACGACAATGAACAGTTCAGATGCAAAGGTGCATAGGTAAAATCTGGGCCATCCATCTGAGCAACGGACGACCTGGATATGCACGGATTGCACATCAGCAACCCTGGTCCTTGATCTAGTGGCTAGCCATAATGAAAAATTGCATTTTCCCAAGGCAAAATGCCTAGGAATTGTTGGAGATGCTCTAACACTGTATCCTTTAACGAATGACAAAGATTGTGTCGAATGACCAATGCTTTCTTATCTACTAGAGGCCAGGCACACACAATGCGTGTGCAAGTCAAATTTTGATGAAAAAAAAAACATATAGAGGGAGATAGGATCTGAAAAAAATATTATGTCATCGTGTGTGCCCCGACCTCTAGTTTTATTTAAAACACTTTATTGTTAAGCCCATTTGGTTAAGTATGAAGGCCTTGTTGGCCGGTCACCGGTCGTGATCCCTATGTAAAGGTCTACGGATGACGGGACGTAACATATAAATTTAATCTATAAGTGCTACTTAGGGCTGCAAATGAATCAAGCAGTTTGTGAATTGTTCGGGGATCAACTTGGTAAAAGCTCGTTCGGTTTGAGTGCTAAAGCAAACCTGAACATCAATTTCAAGTTCGTTTAATAGTTGAGTCGAACCTGAACCTGACAGTATTTGGTTCGATTAGGCTCGCAAACCTAGATTATATACGTATATCCCATGAGAATATCACATGGTATAAGTTTGAACATATTGAAACTTTTTCATGTACATTATGAGAATTTTATAACTTGTCCACATAAAAACTTTTAAATGTACTATAAACTAAAATTTTAATATAATTTTATAATTTTATATATTCATGTACTTATTTATGTACAAAATAATTTTTTTTGTTGAAGTTATAGACCTATATGAGAGCACGAATATCTAATATTTTTTTTCATACATTAAGGCTCGTAATAAACTCGAGTTCGACCCAAATCTAGGCAAGCTCGATTCGAGTTTGGCTTGTCAAATTTTCATTGCGCTCCAACTAGGCTCGAGTTCGTTTAAACACTAAAGAACGAACCTGAACATCCTAAAGTTCACCTCTATTCGACTCTTTTGTAACCCTAACAGCTCCTTTGGATTGAGGGGGAAGGTGAGAAAAGAAAGGAGAAGAAAGGAAACTCGTTTTCCTCCGGCGTTTGGATGACCAAAAGGGTGGGAGAGGAGGAGAAAACGTGAGAATCCGGAATCCCTTACCCTCCTCTTTTCCCCCCTTCCCGTTTCTCACCAAAAGTGGCGAGATTTGGTGAGAAACGGAGCTCCGGCGGCACGTGAGGGCTACTCCGTCGTCGGATCGTCGTCAAACTGGTCTTCGTCTTGCCGAGGAGAAGCGGGATCTGTGGTCAAATATCAGTTTCGAGGTCGCCGAAAAGTCGCCGGAGACGAAAACGATGATTGGAACGGGATGGAGAGAAATTGGTTTCTCACTGTTGTTTGGTTGAGACAAGGGAAACTCTTCCCCTTTCCTTTCTTTTCTCATCAGTAAGGGGGAGGAGTCCCCTTTCTTCTCTCACTATCCAAAGGGCCCGTAAGTGCTAGCGAACAGTGCCAACTGTTTACATATAAAATTAACAAATCCAATAATTGATTGACACGTAGTCAAAAATGCCAAACGTTGGCAAATACTTGTCAATGAAGATACACTGGATCAAAGAAGTAAAATTTAGTTAATACGATGTCGTATTATTCCTCAGATTTGAGAAGCGGTTATTGGCAGTTACAAGTCAAGGATAAAAGTATAAATTGACTTCGAAGCCATGATATTAACTAATAAACACATAAACTCCACGTGTAAACCTGTAAAACGGAATAGTTGGCAGTTAGAATACGTGGAGTACTTCTTGAAAAGCAGTTATCTCCTTAGCGTGTAATCATTTGAGTTTGTTTGAGCAGTCATGCAGATTTAAAATCAAGACTTTTGGAGGAAGAATTAGAAGAATTCAAATACAGACGTGGAGGTGAGAAGAAACTGCCAACTCAAAAGGTAGAAGTTAGAGTTCGAAGCAAGCCAAGTTCAAATTCATTGAGCGGGAAGTTCAAATTGCAAGCAGCGTCTATAAATAGAAGAAATTGAAGAGTGAGAAGCCCCGAACAAATCTTCAACAAATAGCTATCAAAAAATGATGCTTGGTTTGTTCATTGGCAAGTAGTTTTAGGATTTCGAACTTAGTTCGAAGTAGATTAGGAAGTAGATCAGGAAGTATTTAGGATTATTCTCGGTTGTTCTTATAACAATCATCAGTTCTCGATTGTTCTTGTAACAATCACCAGTTCGAAGTTCTGTTACATTGTATTTGAAGTTGAAGGGAGTTTTTCTTTGATTTATCAATCAAAGTGTCTTGTTTCTTTGTTGTTCTTTAATTTCCTAAGTTATTGGTTTGCATTTCTTCACTTATAAAGAAAAATCCTCTTAATTGAGGTAATTGAACCAATAAAACACAATCGCCTGATTAAACTTGGTTTTTCCAAAGTTAATCTGAGGGAGGAGATTGAAACTTTCTTTGGCACGCTCGCATACGATTATTTTGTCACAAAGAAGTAAAAGAACCAGTAAACACCAACATGCTGTAATAAGATCATACTTGGGGAAGCGGGGGCCCTGTAGTGAGTGAATCTTACTATAGGGTGTAGTGATATCACAGTTGTCTATTCTTGTTTTGGACGGTCTGAATTTTAAATAAACTATTCGCGCAAATAAATTAGTGAAAATCCAGACCGTCCAAAACACTTTGAACAACCAAGATTCACTCCTTACAGTTACAGCCCCCGGTTCCACACACAATTTCATGATATCACCAAATGAGATTCTTTTATAGTTTTTCCCTTTTCAACTGAATTTTGGAAATACAGACAACAGAAGAAAAGATATATCCATGTAGAAAGGGAAAAACGACGAGAGAGAGGAATTATAAAAATAAAAAAAAAGGATAAAAAAGGAAGCGATAAATCCACTCAAAGATCACAACTCACAAGCTATTTCTCCATCTCTCTCTCATTGGAGTATAAAAACTAAAACACAGAAACATCAAAGGAACAATTTGATTACGCCCTATCGTCTTTATCCCCCAGAAAATTCGATTCAACATTTTGTTTCATTCGTTACATTGACTCAAAAGGTGCTTCAATTCTCCTAGATCTAGCAATAATCGTACCCTAAATCGAACTACCAGTTGTTGATCTGTGGAATTTGGGTTTCTATTCCAGATCCAGCCATGGATTTCATGAAGGTCATCGACCAAACGGTCCGGGAAATGTAAGCCTCTCTCTCTCTCTCTCACTTGTATCAATGTATTCATTTGTATCAATGTTCGTATTCGCTGGGGTGCAGAAAGAGGGAGGTGAATTTGAAAGTCTTGAAGGTTCCTGAGATCGAACAGAAGGTAAATTACTTTCATTACGAGCTTAATTTTCAAACTATCACTATGCTTTCGTTATGGAAATATGTGGGAATTTGCTTGCGTTGCAACTTGATTGGGTAATGTTCTTCGCACTTTCAGAAAGTTGGGGTTACACAATTAAATGAAACGTGAGTCTTTAAGGTTCCATTTGGATAACATGAAATGAAGGATTGGATATATTATTGAATGAGATTTGCTCAAATTTAGAATTCATAGCTTACATAGAGATTTCGATATTGAGTTTGAGAGCTTTACCCTGGAGGATCCAAATAACTATTCAATAGGAATGGTGTGAAATTCTTCGCTTTAAGGGTTCTAGTTGTACAAGTATCCGAGAAACTTCATCTCTTCTAAGTCTACTGCTAATCCTCTTATATACAAAAATTCAACATGGAAAGTAGAATCTCTTCAATTGAATGCAGCATAAGTGATTTTTCATTTAGTTTGCCATCCTGATGATTGTGTTTTTGGTACGAGATAGTAATATCAGATAGTAATACATAGTTGGGATACGCTAATCAAACTTATGTCGGGACCTAATTAGGTGCCACTCACGTGACATTGTTTTCCTAATGCATCCATTAAACTTTCGAAATTGCGGAGAGTATTAAGACTTTCTTCCGTCTGTAAATGCCTTCCCAACAAGAATTGTGGTTGCGTATCCGTTGATTCTATTGATTTGCTGCCGAAGAAAAATATTTATGGGCCAAGTGTATGGGTAAAGAATTATTACTTATTAGTGATGTTTCAGAAGCTGATTTTGAGTGCCAAAGTTAGTATATAGCAAGAATAGCTTATGCTAAGTTGCCAAGGCTTTGAATGCACCTATTCTAACAACTAACAAGAATAGCTTATGCTGAGAATAGCAAAGTTGTACCTATTCTAACTAGAATAGCTAAGTCGCTAAGGCTTTGAGAATCCTCCCTGCCTGTTTAATTTTGGATTCTCCACTAATCATTTCAACTTACGGTGTAATTGATGCATAGGTACTCAATTGCTAACTTCTAACTACTGCACTATTTGATTTAACACTGCGGTTTTGTACCTTCTAGGATAATTTGTATTGCTAAACTGCCGAATGTATTGCTAGAGAGATATATTTGGACCAGCTTTTGTTACTCCCTCCGTCCCAATTTATTGGTCCCTTTTGGGGATTCCAACTTATTAGGAGAACACCATGATTACACTTGTCATATTTTTTTCTTTCCTCCCTTTACCCTTCAAAACATCATGATTGCATGTATTTTTTTTCAAAAAGTAAGGGTAAAAGAGTAAATTCATTACTTTGCCCCATTACTTTTCAATTGGGACAACCCTTTTGGGATAACAAAAAGTGCTATTTGGGACCAAAAATTGGGGACGGAGGGAGTATTATTTTCATGTTGGTAATTGAGCTAGGAGAACAAAACAAACACTGTTTGTCCCATAAGTATGTTTTGCAGTACATGATATTTTACAAGCTTCATTGCTTTGGTGGCTACAGCATGTCTGTGTTAATTGCAAAGCTCTGTTCACGTTGCTGTTGGATCAAGGGTAGCAGTTTTCCCCTTCGTTCACCATCTGATATACTGGATATTAGTCTTTTGTCTAAATATCTACCTTTTGTGCTCAAGTAACCTTCTTGATCTTTGTATTCTTGCCGGATCATTAAATGCCTTCGATATATACACATGGGCCTTAATTAATCAATTGTAACATGATGCAAATTATTCTTGGTTTTGGGGATTTGGGTCTTGGCAACAAATTTAGGATACAACTATTAAAGGCTTCGTGATATCCATTAAAAATATTTTATGCATTGATCATCAATCTAATAAATGAAAAGAAGAAACAAATCACAGTGTTAAACATCAATGCAGGTGCTGGATGCAACAGATGATGAACCCTGGGGTCCTCATGGTTCGGCATTGGCAGAGATAGCTCAGGCCACTAAAAAATTGTACATATAAAATTTTGTTTTTAGTCTTTGAATTGGACATTGTTAGCCCTCTCACCAGTATCATTTCTTTGACATAGCTGATCTTTTGAGATATCTTCCAGCTCTGAATGTCAGATGGTGATGAATGTTCTCTGGACAAGATTAACTGAAACTGGCAAGAATTGGCGCTTTGTCTACAAGGTAGTACCTTTAGTGTTTCCCTAACATTGAATGTATGTGGCAGTCTGGAAGATAACGCAGAAATAAGCTTCCACTACTTCATAGCTTTTGTGGCCTGTATATTTTTCTTCGTTTTTGATTCCTTAAATATCTGAAATCATTTCTATGCCAGTCACTGGCTGTTATAGAGTATTTGGTGGCCAATGGATCTGAACGTGCAGTTGATGACATAGTTGAGCACACTTTTCAAATCTCAGTATGTGTTCTACAATTCTACCAGATATTGCTCTTATCTTCCTATTCATTTTCTATACTGATTGAAGTAGGTTAGATTCTATCTTACTTTTTGTTTTCCAATCCTTTCCTGCAATTTGTTGTAGTCACTTGCAAGTTTCGAGTATGTTGAGCCAAGTGGGAAGGATATGGGGATTAATGTGAGAAAGAAGGCTGAAAATATTGTGGCTCTTTTGAATAATAAAGAGAAGATACAAGAAGTGAGAAACAAAGCTGCTTCAAACCGCGAGAAGTAAGTATATGATTCAGGAATCATGCTATTGTTCAGATTTACTTGTGCATCTTTTTTTTTTTGTGTGGTTTTGTTCACATGTCACTTCTTATAGGTACTTTGGACTTTCATCATCTGGAATAACTTATAAATCTGGTTCAGCCTCATCTGCTAGCAGCAACTTTCAAAATAGTGATAGGTATGGAGGCTTTAATGGTACAAAAGACAGTGAAACGTTCAAGGATAGTTACACGGGCAGCGATCGTTTTGGTCAAGAAAAGTTTGAGAAGAGTACTTCTACCAAGTCAAGTCGAAACACCTTAAAAAAGGAGTCTACACGGTATGGCTGGTTTTTGAATTTGAAGGTTGCTTCTATTATCTAGCAGTGGCTGCAAGCTTCACATCTGTTTTGTTTTGTGTGGGTGCAGACCCCCGAACCATGGGTTGGAGTTGGGGGCTGAATTCGAGAGCAAATTTCTAGGTTTCTAGCAATTTCATTATTACCGAGGATTGACCTGTATAAAAGATCTAATGTTCTAGTATTGAAATATGAAGCTAAATGAATGGGCATAGGGGCATATTAAATTCTCACAATGATAATTACGTGCCAATTTAGAACACCCCTAATCTCTCAGATTTCCTCTTCCATGTTTTCATTTTTCGAGTCACAATTTGTTATTAATTATTGGCCTGAGAGCTTTACTGTAAACGTCTGTGAGGGTATGAGTAAGAAAGTTTGAAACAAGTGGGTGGAAAAGCATAATCACAGTGATTAGTATGTGACACGAGGGGACGCAGAAAAAGACGAGACAATTCTGGGAAGCATAATCCAGATTTGAAACTTGAGTATATTTGTATAAATTTATGGAAAAAGTTCATAAAGTTCATAACACGGTGTCTTCAATAACTGGGAAGGGAGAGGGCCACGGTGTGGGATTACTTGCTACCGGTACAGTAGGTAGTATCTACTGGAGAGCTTTTACATGTCCGGGGTGGCCACCTGCGTTGCTTTGCTCACCACTGTTTGTGTATGTTGGATTTTTTTTAAATATACTTTTCTTATGCATGGAAAGATATACATCATATTGTTTCAATTTTTGCAACCTCGATTTAAGGATTCCTGGTTGAGGAACAAAAAATGCTGTAGATGGGTTGTTTTCATTTGAGTGGGATAAGTGGGTTGATCTTTATTCATGAGAGAGAGTGATGACACAAGGGAATTGTTCTCATAGGTGCTCGCCTGCTCGGAGAGTCCGTTCTGTCTGCTCTAACTTCAATATAGTCCATACTTCCATGCAATTTAGATCTGCAATTGACAACACATGAGGTCGTCGTCTTCAGGGGCGGAGGGGAGAAGGAAGGAGTGGCAAAGTTCTAGCTCTTGGGGAGGCCATGCCCTTGATTCTTGCCGCTCATGCCTTTTGCTTGCTTAGTTTAGCTAATCCAAAAAACGTGAATCCCACACTCTTAGTTAGCTCCTTTCTTTGCTCCATTTCTTAACTGGGTTTTGACGATCGTCCATTGCATCCTCGTTAATTGTTATATTTGTTTATTTTATGCAACTATGCCAGTTGAAATCAATGTTTTTGATGCCCCGCCCTGAAGGTCTGGCAAATAGATTTTTCATTAGAGAGATTGGCCATTTCATACATTCTTGAGAAACTAGCAAAGTGTTGTAGTCAATGAGAAAATCAGCCAGGCCCCGGTCTTGTAATTCTCGGATTCCAATCAGTTCTACAATTTATTTTTCCCTCTAGGAATCTAAGGGGCTGATTTGTGCAGTTTTGTTTATGGTTAATTTTCAATTGCGGTGCCAGGAGCATATATGCCGTTTTGAACACCTTTATTTGTTGCTTATGGGGTGAATGTTTGTTCTCCAGCAAAGGTGGAGATACTTCAGCATCTGATGCATCAAAGCCAGCAACATCAACTAAGGGTTCTGATAAGTATGCTTCAGTTCCCTCACAGAACTCAAATGCAAATTTGAATAATGAGGATGATGATGATTTTGATGATTTCGATCCTCGAGGAACTTCCTCTGCCAGTAAGTATTCTTTAGTAGCATCTGTGTTTATAGTTATCTTTAAGTGGCTCGTAAATAGCGTAATAAAAGCCCTTGTGTTGCACCCTCATAATTTGCAAAAGTTGATTTGACATATTTGACCTATGATCAGTATATCTGGCGCCTTTTGAAGGATGAATTAATCGTAAGCTGTTATTAATAATAATGCTACCATAATTTTCACCGGACTCGCATGAAGTAGATGCTGCTGACTTTTAACCAAAGGACTACACAAATATTGAAATAATCGATCGTACTTTCTCCGTTAACTAAACTCCGTTTTGGTTTCTCTTCTTCTTCTTCTTCTTCTTCCCATTTTTTTGCATGGGAGAGAACTGTTTCCTACTTTTTCTTGGTCTGAACTTGCGGCCACAATGAAGCAAATATTAGTGATCGATTCCAACTGTGTTGAATATGAAACTGAATTAAGTATATGATTCATTGTAATGAAAAATTATTGTGCATGTATCTTTTCTATTTCACAGAAACTGCCTTAGGGAACTCTAATCAAGTGGATCTGTTTGGACAAAGTTTGGTTGGTGATCTCATGGATGCACCAGCATCTATTCCCAAAGAAGCGTCAACTGGGAACAGCAATATATCAGAAGTCGATCTCTTTGCAGATGCAACTTTTGTATCAGCACCACCGCATGTAGAAGCTGGGGGAAATTCTGAACCTCAGGTCAGATGCCTTTCCAAGTTAATCCTTGAGGTTGTTCTGTTATGATGTTTTGCCTCTGGATTTACTATGCCCTGTACCCGTGCCACAAATCCATACGTACGTTGACTCATTTGGCGTTGCAATCTTCCACCTGTTTCAGCTTGGATGGCACAGATCTGTGATTGCTAATGTAATTTGATGCGAAGTTACCATTTAATAATCAGGATATTTTCAGCAATTTAGTTATTGGGAACACTGCTAAATGATCAGGAGGACACAATCTCAGAAGTTAATTGATGATGATGCAACAAAAGTTATTACTTAGATCAGGAAGTTACACAGTTTAAATATAATCACAAAATTGGATTCAGAAATGAAAAGGACTGTCTTAGAGTACATTTATTTTATTATTATTATTTTTTTGATGCTTCGGAAATTTCTTAGAGTACGTTTATGAAAACAAGGTAAAGAAGTAAAGATATAATTAAGAAGTGTAAACATTATGTATAAAACCGAGAAAAACATTGTGATATGCAAATTTGCATGAAAGAGAGAGACAGAGAGAAGCTAAATGGATTTCCGGAGTTCCCAAGTTTTTTTAGGTAACTTAAATTTTATTAAGCAACCATTACAGGAGCAAAGGGGCATCCCCCAGAAACTGCCATAATCAGCAGCAAACAAAGAACAATAAGAAGTGAAAAAAAGCGAAAATAAGAGAACTTAGGGTACACCTTATATATATATCTGTGTCAGCACAATAGCCAGTCGATTGTATTCAAAACTCGTGAAAATAAGAGGAACGTAGGAGATAGCTCTACGGTCAGGAGTTGCTAGAGCAATGGATTTCAATGCTAGAAAGAGCTATATCCATTGTTCTTTTTCTTATTTTCCCGAGTTTTGAAGAGCATCAAATAGCATTGAAATCCGTCCAGTTAATTGTCGTCATGAATCAGTGTTAACTGGATTTCAGATTAAGATAAAGCACCTTACCAAAAAAGATAAAGCACCTTACCAAAAAAGATAAAGCACCTTACCAGTGCCCCACAATGTCAATGTTTTTGTTGTTTGAAATTACCATACCATGTTTCAGTGGACAAAATTGCTTGTACTTAGAATTGTTTCTCCGTAGCATGTCGTATAGCAACTCAGTGTAAAAGTTCATTCAGGTCAGGGATCATCAGGGCTTTTAGAAGATGTGTGGAGGCCTCTTCTTTCTTTTGCTATCTGATGTGGGATACTCATGGGCATTTACAGTTACGGGAGTACGGGGCTACTTTGGCTGGTTCTATATATTACAATTTTGATTAAGATAGGAAACACTTACTATCCCTTGGTCTCCTACTGCTCTACAGTTATAAGTCTCTAGTATTCATAAGCAAATTGGAATTAGAATTTGTGATTAAAATATGAAACACTTGTACCTTCGTCTCTTTCTACGCTACTGTTAAAAGTCTCTAGTATTCATAAGCAAATTGGAAGTTGTAAAAATGATTAAAACCGAAAGAAGGGTTAAATGTGGAGGACACTAACACGACAAGCTGGTCGGTCCTTTGTGCTGTTGGCCAGGCAGCAAAGAAATACGGTCAATGAAGTCCAAAGAAGGCCATAAAACTGGAGGCCTGATGGCAGAGCTGATTCACAGATATAGTATGAATTAGAAAGGACTTCAAAATAGAGGAATGTATGCAAGTGCAAGTGCAAGTGCAATTTTTGCAATCATGAGTTGTAAGTGTGAATATGGCTTAAGCAGGGGTTGCTAAAGGGGAGAGAGGTAATTATCATGAGAGAGCTTGTCTGTGGTATTAGCACCTTGGTGGATGCATAGGGCAGGTGGCTGAAAACGGCATAAGCAAGGGCGTAGAATTGATGCTTGTGGGCCAGGAAAGAACAAAATGTCTTGCATGGAAGGTTGGACCCAAAAGCCTGGACTGAGTTTAATTGTGCTGTTGTATCTTCTTCTTTTTTTTTGTTTGATTGTGCCATCATATCTGAAAGGTAACTCACCTTAACAAAATGGGATGGCAACAGGCCTACCAGAGGACATTTCTTTTTGACATTTCTGCAAGTGTTTAAGGTTCATATTAAAATGTAAAAGGGTTAGCAAAAGAAAGATTTAGTCATTGCCAATCATTCATGCAAGGCCTGGTTCTGTAGTCGAATGATTCATTCCTCAGCGGAAGAAATGCAAAATTCCACCTTGTAGATGAGTGTATTATAGAAGGTGTCAGCGCAGAGGTCAATTTGAGGGGACCTTATGCTGAAAGCCTAGCCACCTTGCTCTAGCATTTTCACAAGGAACACCACATGTAAGTGCATCCCATGAACGAGGATTGAGGCAATTGAGTTGTATTATTCTTTCTGCTAATTAAACATTTATCTCCATTTAATTCTCTCGTAATGTACATCATTTTGAGACGTGGCCATATCAAAGGCCATTCCCCCAATTATCCATGAGAAATGGATTGAAGTATATTGTTTATTTTTGCTAATACTTGTATTCCTTTCTAGAAAAAAAGTCTTATTTTTACATCTAGTTGTTGGATAATTCGTGTGGTTTCAATTGGATCAGTTACACTGTCCTCTAATAAAACCCATTGGCCGTCACTGATGGGTTTTTTGATGGTGCAAAGCTGAACTGCACTTGCAGTTGTTATTTCCGTTTTTTTCGAGTGTAAGCAAAAAAAAAAAAATGCTTATACAATAGACGTCTGTGTTATTATTACTAGGAGTTTTATGCTTCTAAAGATTTTTGGTTGTGCCCAAGTACTTGACATGCTTTCTTTTAGGGATCCTATTTGTATTAATGTGTGTGTTCATATGTGTAGCTAATTATTAGTTTTTGCTAGATGTCAAACTGACATTGCTCTTACTTGGTACGTTGCCTGAGAGACATGGAAAAATAATTTGGTTTGTCCTATTGAAAATCTGGCGGCGTCATGTGATTCACAGTTGTTTATGACTATTTTTTTCCCATGTGTACAGGCCAAGGTTGATCTGTTTGCTTCCAAACCTGCCTCATCACCCCCAGTGTCTTCATCTCTAGACTTTTTTGCGACTCCTGATCCTATAGTGCAACGTGACATAACTTCTTCAAAACTTGAGCCAACAAATACTAATGCAGTTGATCCCTTTGCTGCGGTCCCTCTCAACAGTTTTGATGGATCTGATTTTTTTGGTGCATTCACTTCTAATACTGATGCTTCGTCTACAGAGGCCACAAAAAGTTCTGCAGGCAGTGATAATAACCTAAATGGAAAGTCTTCAGCTGAATCGAAGCCTCCACCCAAGAAGGATAATTTCCAAGTGAAATCTGGAATATGGGCAGATTCTCTGAGCCGTGGATTGATCGATCTTAATATATCTGCTCGTAAGTTTAGTTTTAGGACTAAAGTACCTTCCATTTCTGTTGGCCTTTTTGTATGTTGTTTTCTTTAGTTCTGAGTTTGCTTGTTATTCAAATGCTGTGATGAAATGATTTCGCTTTTCATGAGTCTCAGATATGACTCTAGTGTTTTAAAATTTTCGACTTGTTAAAGTACTTGTGAATAAACTATTGATGGCTGCCCAAGGAGTTTTTGAGGAGATGTCCCTTTGTTTTTTCATGAAGCACTGGCAAGGCTTACTTTCGAGTTGATTCTTTTCTTCTAAGCGCCTAACCATAGTCAAGGTTTATTTCAGTAAGCTTTATCCTTTGGTTGAACACTCTTTTAGATCCTAAAACCAAAATAGAATTCTCCTTTTTGCCCTACTAACAAACTTTTGCTTCTCAGAAGTTCTAAATGGCTATGAACATTTTCCTGATACACGCGTAACATTTTGGTTTATTTTTTGCTCAAAGGTTGATCCGACCAGTGATCTAGTGATTTGGCATGTTTTGGTACCTGTCTGTGCGGTATCTTTTCCCTCCGATAGGGTGTTCCTTGGGCTGTGTATGGATTATGTATTCACGCAGGGATTTATTTCCCATGGAAAGGAAAATACCGTGTAAACCACAATAATAAATTTAGCTTCTTGATTCTTCACTTCATCATCTTCTTATACTTTACTTTCCCTCCATAATGGCTGCACAATCTATTGTCCAAATTGACTGTATGTTAAAACTTGACTTCCATTCATTGAGATGATGCATTCGAAGTTGTTTTCATTGCTTTGTTATCTAATCTTAATTGCAGCCAAGAAGGTATCTCTAGCAGACATTGGCATCGTGGGCGGACTAAGCGATGGATCAGATGAAAAGGAGAAGGGACCCCCAACTGCATTTTACATGGGTAGAGCTATGGGTGCAGGGTCTGGTATTGGTAAATCTTCTGGGTTTACTTCATTGACGGGAAGTGGTGGTGACGACATGTTTTCCAGCCTCGGTGGCCAACAATACCAGTTTGGTGGCTTCAAGTAAAATTCCCTTTTCCTCTAGCTATTTTTTACCGGGTATTCTTTGTAAGTGTTTGGCGCAAAATTTCAAACCCGCCTGAGTGTTTTGGTGTATCTATATGAACGAGAGAAACAATATGGTGATACGTTTATGTGATGGAACATTTTGAAATTTGTTTATGTCCAGAGGAAAGATGCGAGTTGTTTCTAAACTATGTAAAAAACTGATGCTTTTGTCTGGGTGGAATATGATTGTTTTTTTTTTTGGTTCTCCCTCAACAAAATGGAATACGATTGCTGTCTCTTTCTTTGTCACTAGTGCTTTATTGCACGCGAAGCAATACACACCCTTCGGGACCAAAAATGATACCACATTTCTTTTCAAATCATACTCTACATACCATGTAGAGTATGGCTGAAAGGGTGTGTCTGTATCATTATTCCTTCGGGACACCCCAAACCACACCCTCTACATGTCGTCATATCAGGTGTGCCACGGGCCACCACAAGACAAAAAAGAAAAAAAACAAAAATCTCTCTCCTCTCCCCATCTCTGCCCCCCGGCCCCCACCCCAAAATACCCAAACTCCTCCCCGCCACAACTACCGCCGCCAGTTCTCCATAAAGAATGACAAAAAAAAAAAAAAAAACAAGCGATTTTTCTTGGTAGATCAAATCAGAACCTCAATGCTTGCTTTCTTTACCATTCCACAAACTGGGCAAGAATCCAAAGAGGCAATCTTTTACATGAACAAAGGTGTCTACAGGGTAGCAAAACAACACACGAAATCCTAGATTTGTAGCTTTTGCAAATACCATCTTTCCTCAGATCTGTTCTTGATTTTCTCCCTCAAGTCCTTGTCCTATGTTTTCCCCTGTTCCTTCCTCCCTCAGACTCTCTGGAAAGGCTCTTGTTACCTGAATGCATTGCATATCTTGTGGACTGCCATAACTTTTTTTTTGGGGGGGTAATTTAGCATGAAATAAAAAGAGAGAAAAAAATATACAGCCTATAAGGTGCATACCCAGGAGGACAAAAAGAAGAAAAGAAAAGAAAAAGGAAAAGGAAAAAAGAAAAGAAACTAAAGGGCCAAAAGGCTACAGGGATTAGCAAAATGGGACACCTAAGCAAAACTACTATGAAAATGAGGTAACAAGTGTTTCTTATCCTTCTCAGGTAGGAGGAGGAGAAACACTAAGCAAAATATACAAGTGCTAGAAGTTATACAAAACACTTGAGCTCATCTATGCTTTTAAACTGAGACTGGTTCCTCTTGACCTTGTATCACAGTATTCTTGCTCTAATAGGCACACAAGCATGATTGATCAGCACCTAAACAACTTGTATCCGATTAGCCTGCTACGGGTAGTAACATCTTGAACACTATCTGGCAATGGCAGGTCTTGGAAACATCCAAAAGCAGTAAGTAAGGGCTCAGATTGGGAGGACATCCCCCCTCCCAAAAGGGACTTATACAGTGCCATGGGACAGCCCCCCATAGCTAGGCCAAACAATAAGCAGAGGGACTACCCCCCAAACAATAAGCAATAGGACCTGGGCAACATCAAAGCTAGCTTACACTACCTCTCTAAGTTATCAAAACAGAGGGAGCAACACAATGATAGAACGCTACTTTGAAAGAAGGCTAGTAGCAAAGGGCAGCAGCAAAAGCATGCTAACACAGCATTCAGGTAATAGCAAGGGCATCCAGGTAATAGCAAAAGTATGCCACAGCATCAAAAGCATGCCAGAAACAGTAAATGGCAAACACAACCAGGCCCGGCCCTGTGTTTGTCGAGGCCCCAACCCTATCCTCAATTTGAGGCCCTTCATAAATTTTTTTCTCTCTATGAGCAAACAAGACTATTATTGCAACAAAGATCAACATCTCATGTAAATTTCAACCTTTGGAATTGGGCACTGACTAGTGAGATGGGTTTTTTTTTCACAAAACAATCAAAAAGTAAAAGAAGAAGAGAGATGAGAAAGAAGTGGGTATTTTAAAGAATAATGATACAGACACACTCTTTCAGCCACACTCTACCACACCCTCACTCACATGTGGGTGGTCCCTACATGTAGTCCCCACACCCACATGTGAATGAGGGTGTGGTAGAGTGTGACTGAAAGGGTGTGTCTGTATCATTTTTGTATTTTAAATCTTTATCTTATGGAGAATGTGGGAAGTGGGTTGTTGTCATAATCAAGGCCAGATTTCAACAGATCCACCTCTTCTTGCAAGGAAACCTTACCATGAGAAGCCCTCTCATCTCCACCACCACTATTAAGCTTTGAGATTTCACACGGAAGAGAAGTACATGGGGGAACTGAAACTTCGCCAGACTGCCTTCTGCCGTTTGCCGGAGGCCTGGAACTTCAAAGTAGCAGAGAGATCGGAGAGAGAGAGAGAGAGAGAGAGAGAGAGAGAGAGAGAGAGAGAGAGAGAGAGAGAGAGAGAGAGAGAGAGAGAGAGAGAGAGAGAGAGAGAGAGAGAGAGAGATTTTGTTTGGTAAAGTTAGGGCTTTTTCCCCTCTCTCTTTTTTGAATTTTCACCGAATGAAAATCAGTAGGTCTAGTTTTGATTTTGAAAATTTAAAAAAAAAAAACCAGCATTCAATCGGTGGGCCTCAAAAAATAATTAAAGAGGGAAGATGGAAGTTGGTTGGGCCTCAAAAAATTAAATGGGCTCAAGTGAATAAGTGATTTTGGTGGGCCTCTAAGGCTCTAACAATATTGGATCAAACCAAACTCATACCTATACTAACCTATATACTTGGTGGGCCCTAAAAAAAGCCTATTTTTGGTGGGCCCCAGACCTGGACCTGCCCAGCCTAGCCACGGGGCCGGGCCTGAACACAACACAATGAACGTTTCTGCAAATTATCAAATGTGGTAGATGGCAGACACAACAGCAACAGTAAGAGAATGTGAAAGAGTAGGGAGAGGAAGGGTTGAGAGCTTCTCTCTCTAGAAATAGAGAGAGAATGCACTCCTCAACCAAAACCACAACAAAATGGGTATGATCCTATCTAATTTTTTACACAACTACCAAACTTCTATTTGGTATACCACGAAAGCAAACTCCAGGCGTCCCTCTTCCCCATCTGGTTCGTGTACCTTACATGGGCTGGACAAAATGGGATCTGGGTTTATTTTCCAGGTTACAAGATGGGATTCTTTCTCATCTCTTTCAAGATTTCAAGACATAATTGTCTGATCATATAAGTGGGTCTATACCCACTCAGATATCATCCAGATCTTCCAACGTGTTTGTGAAGATGGAGCAGTAATGGAGTTCGTCTTCATAGGGGTTTGTTTTCCCCATTCAAAATCTGGATGTTCCTTCATCAACAACCACATCCAGCACCAAGGAAGCTTCATGCACAGAGGTAACTGAGATATCCGGGTCCTCATTTCATTCTGGCTATTCCTTTGCGATGTAGTTCCTTCCGTTAGGTGTCGTTGGTGTCACGGCGGCGGGGTAATACCACAATTGGTTCTAGTTACTAAGGAGTTTCAGTGAAGTTGGACCCCGTCTCTCCTATGTGGTCTGGAGCTTGGGTTTTTCAAGTCTGGTTCGTGGTGGTTTTATCCAGAGAAACAATGGAAATCAGTTGGGGAGAAGAGAGTGAGATCCACTCTCTCTAATCTTCCGTTGCACTAAAAAAAAAAAAAGAGATCCACTCTCTCACCATGCAAGTGGACACCAATCAGTTCAAAAGGGTACAGGGTACAGCTGTAGATACAGGCAGTCTACTCGGTCAATCCCCAATCTCAATTCAACTGTCCATTCGGGACAGACAAAAGGCAGTTTTTTGCTTCTTGGGTAATAAAGCAATTGTAGTTACCCCAAAAAATAAAGCAATTGTATTTCACGTAAGCATCTCCAACACTCCTCTCTACTTTGTCTATCCAAAAGGACAAAAAAAATATTATTTCTATTTTGCCTAGTCACTTTTCATCTATGTATTCCAACACAACTCTCTATTTTGCTCTCCATCTGTTTACATATAAAATTAACAAATCCAATAGTTGATTGACACGTAATCAGAAATGCCAAACGTTGGCAATTACTTGTCAATAGAGATACACTGGATTATTGAAGGAGAATTGAGTTAATACGATGCCGTATTGTTCCTCAATTCAAATTAGCAGTTATTGGCAGTTACAAGTCAAGGACAAAATAGAAACTGACTTCGAAGCCACGATATTGATTGCTAAACGCATAAGCTCCATGTGTAAATCTATAAAATGGAATAATGGGCAGTTAGAGTACGTGGAGTATTTCTCGAAAAGCAGTTATCCTTTTAACGTGTGATCATTTGAATTAGTGGAGCAGTTATGCAGATTTCAAATCAAAGCTTCAGGAGGAAGAATCTGAAGAATTCAAATTCAGACGTGGGGAAAGGAAGAAACTGCCAACTCAAAGAGCAGAAGTTAGAGTTCGAAGCAAGCCAAGTTCAAATTCATTGAGCGGGAAGTTCAAACTACAAGCAGCGTCTATAAATAGAAGAAATTGAAGAGTAAAACCCCCCGAACAAATCTTCAACAAACAGCTATCAAAAAATGATGCTTGGTTTGTTCATTGGCAAAGTAGTTTAGGATTTCGAACTCAGTTCGAAGTAGATTAGGAAGTAGATTAGAAAGTAGTTAGGATAATTTTGATTGTTTTCATAAAACAATCACTCATTCTCGGTTGTTCTTGTAACAATCACCAGTTCGAAGTTCTGTTACATTTGTATTTGAAGTTGAAGACAATTTCGAAGTAAGTTTATCTTTGATTTATCAATCGAAGTACCTTGTTTCTTTATTGTTTCTTTAATTTCCTGAGTTATTGGTTTGCATTTCTTCACTTATAAAGAAAAATCCTCTTAATTGAGGTAGTTGAACCAATAAAACACAATCGCCTGATTAGACTTGGTTTTTCCAAAGTTAATCTGAGGGAGGAGATTGAAACTCTCTCTGGCACGCTCGCACACGATTATTTTATCATAAAGAAGTAAAAGAACCAGTAAACACCATCCAAACTAATTTGGGTTTGAGCTCGGGATTTTGATTGACTTTAGACTCTTGATTTTTTATAGAACTTGAGCTCATGAATTTTTCTTGGTTTGAGCTTATAATAATTATTTCAAAAAAGCCTGCACCCAAAAAAATTATTATTTTTACCCATAATTTCATATTCAATATTGGTCTTGTTTGATAGATCTCGTCTCGTAGGTTTCATAAATATATATCTTTTTTCAACATTAGACATGCAAAATAAAACTTACAAACATTTTAAGTTAAAAATAAAAAGGAGAGTGGGAGTGGCTAGGCTGCCTCCCTAGCCACAAGTAGCAAGGCAAAATGGGAATATGCAAAGTAGAGAGGCAAATAACAAGCCTCTTGGAGGGGTGAAAATTGGTTTTGGCTCTCTACAATAGCCAAGAGAGCTCATGTAGAGAGCCTCTTGGAGATGCTCTGACGCAAAAGTGGGATGGCTGGTTAAAACCAATTCACGTGATGCCCAAGTGGTGGGCCCAAAGAGAGGTGTGATGCCTTTTGGGCAGAGCTGACACTTTCTATATTCAGTGTTCATTGATGTTCAGGCTAACTGTGTGTTTGATCAGCTACACTTGAACTACATTTGCTTGTTGTTACCCCACCGCCGTGACACCAACGACCCCTAACGGGAGGAATTAAGTCACAGAGGAAGAGCCAGTTTCGGAAGGTGGACCCCGGATCTCAAATGCCTCTGTGTGAAGCTTTTTTTTTGGGGGTAATTTTCTGTGTGAAGCTTTCCTGGTAAATGGTGTTGAGATAATGATCTAGTTCCATTATCTTGTGGGGCACTAAAAATAGGCCCACGTTGAAGTAAAGAGTTATAAAATGCCAAGGTAAAGGTCCACTAATGGGACCCAATTTAATAGGCCCGCTTCCATTGCAACCGTGTAACAATTGCCAATATAGATATTTGAGAAAGCTAGCCCATTCTAACCTCATTGGACTACCAATTTGGAGACTGGATATTTCATACAGGCAGCCCATCTTTAAAGATCTGAAATATGCAACAACAGGAGGTTCTGCCCCAAGTTCAAGTTCCAAGTGTTGTGCCTTGTGCTGAAGTCCTACGTTGCTGTAGGCCCATGCAGACTGCAACAACAGTTTTGAAGTAGCAGGAGACTATATCAAGCCCCATGTCCAAGTTCCAATGTTTCTACTCTAGGTTTCAGCAACAGTTTCATCCATTCACAGTCCATGGGTTGTGTTTTGTCCTCATCATATTTAGTTGTTTTCATGTATGGTATTTATTGTAGTTATGCTATTGTAGGTTGTCACTCTATTTTGTGTGATGTTTCTCTCTCCTCTATTAGATGAGAGGGAAACATCCAGTAAGATTAGCTGCTAGTTTTAGTCGCCTTTTGGCCTTCTCCCCAACAGTTTGTGTTGGATTTTTTCCTTTTTTTTTTGTCCTCCCTGGGGTATGCCCCTTGTAGGCTGTATATTCGTTTAGCAATTTTTTTCGTCCTCATCATATTTAGCTGTTTTCATGTATGGTATTTATTGTAGCTATGCTATTGTAGGTTGTCACTCTATTTTGTGTGATGTTTCTCTCTCCTCTATTAGATGAGAGGGAAACATCCAGTAAGATTAGCTGCTAGTTTTAGTCGCCTTTTGGCCTTCTCCCCAACAGTTTGTGTTGGATTTTTTCCTTTTTTTTTTGTCCTCCCTGGGGTATGCCCCTTGTAGGCTGTATATTGTTTAGCAATTTTTTTTCAATTTCAAGCTTATTTACCCAAAAAAAAAAGAAAAATGGAAATCAGGGAGCAAAGATTTTTCTCTCAAAATGCATGTGAGGACTTCCATGACAATAACAAAGAGATAAGAGGATAGAAGGTCCCCTTTCCTAAGACCCTTTTTCCCATTAATGAATCCAGTATTTTCCCCATTTATACTTAAGGTGTAGTTTGCAGTGGTAACACATGCTTGTAGCCATTTTGATCATTGTGGGGTGGATATTCATGCTAAGAAGGACATCCATCTCACATTGTCATAAGCTTTCATAATATCCACCTTCATAGCGCACTTGGGAGTTGAAGAGGATTTATGATAGCCATGCATAAGCTCTTGTGTAAGGAAAATATTATCTGCGATCCTTCTACCTTTTACAAATCCTGATTGGACAGGATCAATGAGAGAAGGGAGTGCACTTTGAAGTCTCTTGGCAAGGGTCTTAGCCATGCACTTGTAAATGGTATTGCAACAAGAAATGGGTCATAAAGTAAAAGTCAGTAAAAAAATGGGGAAAGTTAGAGAGAGAAACTCTACCTTCTCTCTAAGATTCACCTGATCAATAGCCATGGCCGACAGTACCAGATCTGAGGATGGATTGGGGGTTAAAGATTTTAACTTTCATGAAGTTCGTAAGATGGAAGACCCTGCTTCAATGGAAGGTCTAGGATCTAAGGCGTTTGATTTCAAGAAGAAACGATTGGAGTTAGCTTCTTCCACGCATAGCACTAACTCTTCGTCGGATGGAGAGAAGATACAAAGTAAACTCCTTGTTCCAGGTACTACCTATACTGCACCCACCAAGTTCCATCCATTTCGACCACTCGATCTCTACCCTTCCATTCAGAAACCCACTGATACAAGGGTAGATCGTTTACACTCTCCGATCTCAAAAAACCCTAACTCTGTTCGCACAGAGCCAAGAGTTTTTGATGGTGGTCCCGAACCAAAATCAACTATGTTATCTTCTAAAACCCCAAACTCCATTGCTGGTGGAGATCAACACTCCCTGACCGATCTTGGAAAGCATTTGTCTCCAGAACCAATCACAACGTTTAGCCCACACAGCCCTACCAAGTCAAGCCCTAGTTCTGCCCGTAAACTGCAGGAAGTTTTCCATCAAGCGGCAGAGCGATTAGAAGGAGAAGAAAGACTAATAGCTCTGGTTCAATCAATCGAAGCCGAAATGCAGAGATCTGGTATTAAGGTGGATTGCTCAGAGCTCAAAACGCAGCTCATTCGGCTTAAAGCAGAGGATTCCACTCCTGATGACCCATTGTCCAGCACAACAAATGCAAATGACTACTTGAAGGTAGGTTTTCACTTCCCCTCTACATCCTCACATCCACATCCCCCTCCTCAGCCTACTGATATTCATACCAAGCTTGTTCACAAAACCCGGGATACAACCTCCCAAAACCCTCAAAACAATCAACAACCAAGTACTAAGGACTGGGCTTCTTTATTCCATACTCAGGGACCATCTAAGATCATGAAATTAAGCCATTATCCAGAGTTATAGCAGGGGGATAATGTTGTGGTTGAGCTAGATGAATTTGACCTAAATGTTAAAACATGGAGCAATTGCCTTATTGGGTATTTTTTGGATGGCAAGATGCCATTACCTCTTCCTAGCTCCATAGCTTTGAAAGTTTGGAAGGATCATGGCAAAATTAACATCAAACAGGTTGGGGTTTGCGTCTTTTTCAAGTTCCAGGATGAGATTAATAAACTCAAAGTGTTAGAAGGAGGCCCATACTTCTTTTCTAGGAGATATTTGGTTCTCAAAGATTGGCATAGAATGCTAATTCCTTCTACTGAACACCCTTCCACCATACCAGCTTGGGTAAAAATTCATAAACTCCCTTTGGAATGTTGGACAGAGGAGGGATTCAGCCGCATTGCAAGCACCATAGGCAAGCCCCTCCATGTGGATATTGCTACAGCCAAGCAACAGAGAATAGATTATGCTAGGGTCTGTGTTGAGATCTTAGCTAATTCTGACCTTCCCAAGGATATTCAAATCACTGATGGGTGCCAATCTGTCAACGTAGCTGTGGAATATCAGTGGTTACCTCCAAAATGCAGTGTTAGCAAAGTTTTTGGGCACTTCTGTAAACCCAAACCTGAACACAAACCAGATCCTCAACCCTCTAATGATGATGAATCATGGAAACTGATTGGGAAAGCTCTTAGAGGGGGAGGGAATACACTGGAAGCAGTCACTATAGAAGTCCCTAATGCCACAGGGTCTGCATTCACTGTACAACCAGATGGCCTTGTTGATGAAGATTATTTGAATGAAGGGTCAGATACTCCTACCAATAATTGTTCTTCATTTCCTCCCTATGAAATACCTTGGTGTCCCTGTCATTTCCACTAAACTTAAATACGTTGATTGCAAGGTCCTCATTGATAAAATCACAAGTCGTACTAAGTCTTGGGAAAACAAGTACCTCTCGCCTCGGTCCCTGCAGTGGTGTGTGCCTTTCCCCAGTGGGTCATTTGAATGGTGGTGTTTGCAGTGAACACCTGCTAGTGTCTACATACAGTAGCCCAGATCTGTCTTGGTCGATGTGGTATTTCTGCTGCTGTGATGTGTGGTGTTTACTGCCACTGCTCGATTCTGAGCATGTCATTTACCCCTGTTATTACGAGCAATGCAGGTTCAGAGTTAAAGCTTGAATGTTAATGCTTGATGTTCCAATATTGCTGTCCAGATTGCAATTTGTGGTTGACCAGATTTACGTGATGTATCATTTTACTGCTCTCTTCCACAATTGTTGTCCAGATTGTGTTTGCAGTGAACTCCTGCTAGTGTATACATACCGTAGCCCAGAGCACTTATATACACTCTGTCTGCTATTCTGTTTGTTGCTACTGGTGCTATTTGCTGCTGCTATCTGTTGTTGTACCCTTCTACTTACTGCAAGGATTCAGTTTTTGGCTCAACCTGGGTTTCAGCCGTTACTTTACTGCTGTCATGTTTGTTGCTATCAACTGCTGCACCCTCCTTTTTTTTTGGATAAATAAGCTTGAAATTAAAAAAAGGCTAAACGAATGTACAGCCTACAAGGGGCATACCCCAGGGAGGACCACAAAAAAGAAAAGAAAAGAAAAAAGAAAATTGCATGAAGTTTTTTTTGGATAAACAACTTGTCCTCAAGTTGGACTACATGATACAAGACACCAAATAAAGACAACATAAGTTTTTTTATTGTGCAGCTTCAAAGTAGACATGTTGTTGCGTTCCTTGATCAATGCGTCACCCTCAACACAACCAATCTTCAATGTGAGCTTCTTTTTGTATACATCCACCGCGTCCATACTAATGTGCCAAGAAACCACCCACTTGGCATGCCTCTTATGGATCAACACCCACGCGACCTTTGCAATGACACTTGGCTCCAAAACATCGCTAAAGTCTTCAACCATAGGATCTAGAATTTTCAACTTCGGATCATATGCAAGACTTGCTTGATTGAATACCATACCCAAAGGGTCTTCAAGTTGTTTCAAATAGTTGTTGCCCTCTTTCGGTACCTTAGGAAGGGCATACAATGGAATAAGACTTGTTTTGGACACCGATGACACATAAACGTGGACATCTTGCATCTCTTGCACCATGGACAAGTTGGAAGACAAGTATTGAGCGCACTCCATCTCCAAGTCCGTGTCATGGCTTTGCTCTACCTCATGGCTTGCCTCCAAAATATGCTCACCATCTTTCCAAGGTGTCAACAATGATTCATTGACTGACCATATTGTTCCCTCTTCGTCTTCTTCACCACTAAACTCTCCTTCAAACTTGTCCCATGTGGGAACTTCTTCAAAATCACCACTAGTCTCAAAGAGGGAATCATCTCCAAGCTCTTCATGTGGGAACCCTTCAAAGATGGAAAGAACATCACCATCAATATCTTCATTAGGAAACTTTTCTACCATGGGAACGTCTTCAAAGTTATTTCCAAACTTTTCATTTGTAAACTCATCAAGGACGGGAACTCTTTCCAAATCACCTCCAAAGTCTTCATTTGGAGACTCGTCAAAGATGGGCAAATCCTCAAACTCATCTTCAATTTCAAATGCACAATCATTACCAAGAACACCTTCAAGTTCTTCACTTGGGTATTCATCAAAGATAGAAAAACCATTGATACAACCATGTTCCTTTGCCTCTTCAAACACATCCGGAATGAGGTTCATCTCCCCCTCAAACTTGGCCGGATTGACAGGTCCATAGGATTCTTCAAGGTCATTACCAAGGTTCTCCTTCTTCTTGTAGTCGAACGTGGACTCAAATCGAATTTGAGAACCATTCCTACATTCACTTGGAGGTAAAAAGCGGTGCACCTTCTTAATCAAGGTAGCAACTCGCCTTTTCATTAACAATAATTGCACCTTGTCACTTAAGGTAGCAATTTGTTCACTCAACTCTTTAATCTCATTCCTATAATGATTTTGGTTGCCAAAGTTATCAATTCCACTACCATTATTCACCATGAAAGCTCTACCTCCACCTCCTTTTATACCTTTACCTCTATAAGCCATTAGAACACCAAAATCAACTCTAATAACCAAAATCAGCCCAAATTAAGTAACACCCAATCAATTGGGACCCCAAACTTCAACAAATAACAACCAATCAACAATAACAACTCCAGATACCAACCAAATTGAATCAAATCGCAACAAACTTCGATAAATAACACAAACCCAGTTGAAATCTGACCTCAAACAGTGATTCAAGTGACTGAACAGTGTTTTCGATGACTGAATAGTGATTCGAGTGACTGAACAGTGTTTTCGATGACTGAACTTTGATTTCGAGTGCTACACAGCAAGATTCGAGTCCAACCGAAGGGTATATGTACCTTAATAGGGTGATTCGAACACTGTAGATGCACTCCACAAGCCCAGGTCGCTGTTTTCGACCAAAATGAAGTTCGATTTGGGTCGAATAGCCTTCAAATCGACAGATTCTGGGTCAAACCTGTTCGATTAACAAAAATCGAAGGTCGAAAATGATCGATTAACAAGAATCGAAGGTTGAAACTGGTCGATTAAGGTGTTTCGAGGTCTGACAGAGGTAGTTTAGGCCATATTTGAGTTTCGGTTGTATGGGTGGTCAAGATGTAGCTTCGTACAGGGTTGATTACGAGGGTTAGGGCTCGATTTAGGGCTGGAAAAGTCTGGAAATGGATAGATCTGTTGATTTCGAGTTGCTTAGGTTGATTTGGGATTTTCCGGCGAGTTTATCGGCGCCGCTTTAGGGTTCCGGCGATATTTTCCGGCGAGGTAAGGTTCCGGCGAGATTTTTCAGGCGAGATGGATGGTGAGGATCTGAGCTCAGTGCTCTGATACCAAATGATGCAGACCAAATCAAGGGATAGATTTAATTAAGACATAGAGAATCCCAAATGGGATAAAGGAGCAAAAGCTCTCTATATTCTTTATCAATATATATCAAAAACTACCTAAATGAAAGACTCACACACCTATTTATAGACCCACTAACATGAAGGACACAAAATAACACTATTACCCCTAAAGTTACTGCATCAAAAGGGGGCCACAAATTTACCCAAAAAAAAAGGGGGCCACAAGGGCAACATGAGGAATAACAAGAACTATGAGTAAAATAACAAATGTTTCCCATCCATCCATCTACGTTAGATGGAAGAGAAACACATGACAAACGTTAAAAGCACTAATGTTATTACAATGAACATGGAGTTCCTTCTCTGGTATGCGCATCATCAACCCAGACAAGACGCAAAATTCAGACGACAAGAGATCCTGAAATGACAACCCAGATTTGAGAGACATTATGGGTTTGAAACAGCAGCTGGCCCGAACAACAATTACCCAGATTGCAAACTGGGCAGAACCATGAGACGTAGACCATAGCACTAGCACTAGCATATCGACCACTGGTGAGGCAGTTGCTAGACTAACTATTTGGGAGGAGTTCCCCCTCCCCAAGGGAGATCAGAGATTCCAAGGGACAACCCCCCTTGGATAGGCCAATAAGAAAAATGGTATAACAACCTATTAACACAAAATGAGCAGCAACAACAAACCAAGACTCAGTTTAACACTAGCAGCTACTGGGCAATAACAGAGTAATCAAATCAACAATAGCAGCAAATGATATGCAGGTAGCAGCAACAACAGTAATTAGGAAAGTGCAGCAGCTAATGACATCAGTAGAGTGAGCTCAACTACCACAGAGTGTACTAACAACCGTGCAGAAATTGATATAGCATATAAACAAAGTGCAGCGGTAACAAAGCCTCATTTGAACTGCCAAACAAATCTCAATCCCCAGAATTAGACATCACATCAACAACAGCAACATATGATATGCAAGTAGCAGCAGCAGCAGTAATTAGGAAAGTGCAACAGCTATTGACAACAATAGAGTGAGCTCAACTACCTTAGAGTGCACTAACAACCGTGCAAAAATAGATATAGCATATAAACAAAGTGCAGCAGCAACACATGTGCAATTGGCATCACACATAGACCAGAACATGCTAGAACCCAACTACACAACAACACATGTGCTTTGGGTTGCTGTGTGGAATGAGTTGTGGGTTGGGTTGTAATGACAGGTTCATTTAGGGGTTTTCCAGTAGGAGTACTCGGGGATTGTGGGATTGGGAAGGAAGTAGGGTGATGAAATCCTATATTCAGATAGTTACCTGTTGATGTACTTGAAGAAGGACCTTCAGAAGAGATTTCCCTTGCCCGTAGCTGGATGAGTTGCATTCTGAGTGCTAAGCAGTCAACCCTAGTTCCTGCTTTCTGCATTTCCTCCTCAGGTGCATGGACTAGAACTGCAATTTTTTCTTCCCCATCTAACTGATCCTTTGCTTGCTTGAAGACTTGCTGGAGTTTACGGGCTGAGTTAGGGCTTGATTTAGTAGGGCTATGGGGGCCAAATGAGGGGTGGGTTGAGATATCGTTGATTGGTGTTGAGTTGGTGGTGCTAGGGCTTTTGGTAGAGGAGTTGAGAACCCGATCTGGGCTACTGTTAGGGTTTTCTGCGAATTGAGGACTGAGCGCTACAAACTCAGTTGATTGAAGAATAGGGCTAGTTTTGAGTTGAGGGGTTGGGGTTTTGATCGAGAATTCATAATCCCTGACAGGTAGAGAATCGAAGTTCATAGGACTTTGGATCTGATTACTGTTGTCTCCTGCACTGGAGATGCGAGCATTAACATCAATAGGAGTATCTCGCACATCTGGACACAGACTTGCGTAGGTTTGAGGAGTGGAAGACATTGAGACACCTGACGTTGAAGTTTGAACAGAACTTAGCTTGGATTGTAGATTAAGAACACCTCCTTGTTTCTTGTGAACCTCATGAGAGTCGATGACTTTCATCCCCAAACCGTCGGCCATGGAGATTGAACCATCTCCCATCTCTAGGTCAACAGGAGCCAAATCCTAGAGAGAAGGAGGAACATGAGTCGGCTGCAATTAATTTTTGTTTTTTCCATGATCTCGGACAAAATTTTTCTACGGAGGGTAGAATGTAAAGACCCGTATTTTTTTTAAAAGAATAAAAAAAAAAAAAATAATATATTTTTTTTCGGAAATAAAGTTGGGGAAATGTGAGGAATTGCCTGAAATGTTTAAATGTTGGATTAATTGGTGATGTGAGTGGATCGAGACCTTATTGCATGACACAAACAACTATAGGGACTTGGAGTGTAATTATTTAATATGTGTGAGTGTGTGGTGTATGATAGGAGAGAGAGAGCCATACATTTTCCCCCTATCATCAGACACCCTCCCCTCCCCCCCCCCCCTCCCTCCCTCCCTCCCTCCCTCCCTCTCTACCACCTTCTCCATTTTCTTTCACTTTAACACAAAATCTCACTCCCTCACTCAAATTCCTTCAAAACCTTCACTCATACTAGACTCCTACACGTGTTTGGAAGCTCGGGTGTTGTTCATTTCGCTTCGGAAGGTGAAGATTTGGTTGGAGCATTGGAGAAAAAGCTTGGGTTTGTTGGATTTTGAGGGTTTTGCTCAAAACCCTTTGAGGTAGGGAAATTTCTACCTTTTATAAGTGCTAATGTAGTGTGGGTGTGTGTATAGCTTCTCCTTAACCAATCTTGTATATGGTTTGTTGTCTTTCCTTGAGAAAACTCATTTTGGTCATGTTTGGCTTGACATTTGAAATTGATCCTTTTCCCTTTGGAGTTATTGAAAGGTTATTGATTATCTCTTGTTCTCTAGTGCATACGAGTTGTTAGTACCATGAATTTTGGGTTGGGAGCCTTATCTCGTTAAGTTTGGTAGAGACCCATCCGAAACCTGTCCTCTGCCACGAAAATTTTCGTGTACAGCTTGTGTATTGATACACCAGAAATAGTGTATCAATACACTAACTCTCTGGATTCTGTAGTTTGTGTATTGATACATCAGAAAAAGTGTATCAATACACTTGCTTTCTGGAACTCCATAACCTGAGTATTATTTGTGATTGATACACTAGAAATAGTTTATCAATGCACTAGCTCTTTGGATTCTGTAGTTTGTGTATTGATACATCAGAAAAAGTGTATCAATACACGTTGCATTTCATGTATGCTTATTTGTAATTGCTCGGGTGGTTTAGTTGAAAATATTTTGAGGACAAATTTTTTCTACGGATGGTAGAATGTAAAGACCCGTATTTTTTTAAAAAAGAATAAAAAATAATAAAAAATAAAAAAAATATTTTTTCGGAAATGAAGTTGGGGAAATGTGAGGAATTGCCATAAATGTTTAAATGTTCGATTAATTGGTGATGTGAGTGGATTGAGACCTTATTGCGTGACACAAGCAACTATAGGCACTTCGAGTGTAATTAGTTAATATATGTGTGAGTGTGTGGTGTATGAGAGGAGAGAGAGCCATGCACTTTTCCCCCCTCTCATCAGATGTCCACATCTCTCTCTCTCTCTCTCTCTACTCCCTTCTCCATTTTCTTCCACTTCAACCCAAAATCTCACTCCTTCACTCAAATTCCTTCAAAACCCTCACTCATACTAGACTCCAACACGTGTTTGGAAGCTCGGGTGTTGTTCATTTCGCTCCGGAAAGTGAAGATTTGGTTGGAGCATTGGAGAAAAAACTAGGGTTTGTTGGATTTTGAGGGTTTTACTCAAAACCCTTTGAGTTAGGGAAATTTCTACCTTTTCTAAGTGCTAATGTAGTGTGGGTGTGTGTATAGCTTCTCCTTAACCAATCTTATATATGGTTTGTTGTCTTTCTTTGAGAAAACTCATTTTGGTCATGTTTGGCTTGATCTTTGAAATTGATCCTTGTTCCCGTGGAGTTGTTGAAAGGTTATTGATTATCTCTTGCTCTCTTGTGCATATGAGTTGTTAGTACCATGAATTTTGGGTTGGGAGCCTTATCTCGTTATGTTTGGTGACCCATCTGAAACCTGTCCTCTGCCATGAAAATTTTCGTGTACAGCTTGTGTATTGATACCCCAGAAATAGTGTATCAATACACTAGCTCTCTTGATTATGTAGTTTGTGTATTGATACATCAGAAAAAGTGTATCAATACACTTGTTGTCTGGAACTCCATAACCTAAGTATTATTTGTGACTGATACACCATAAATAGTGTATCAATACACTAGCTCTCTCGATTCTGTAGTTTGTGTATTGATACATTAGAAAAAGTATATCAATACAAGTTGCATTTCATGTATGATTATTTGTGATTGCTCATGTGGCTTAGTTGAGCAAATTTTGGGGACAAATGTTTTCTAAGGAGGGTAGAATATAATGACCCGTATTATTTTTTAAAGAATAAAATAATAATAATAATAAATAATTTTTTTTTTCGGAAAGAAAGTTGGGGAAATGTGAGGAATTGCCTGAAATGTTTAAATGTTGGATTAATTGGTGATGTGAGCGGATTGAGACCTTATTGCATGACACAAGCAACTATAGGGACTTTGAGTGTAATTATTTAATATATGTGTGACTGTGTAGTGTATGAGAGGAGAGAAAGAGCCATACAATTTCCCCCTATCATCAGACGTCCCTCTCTCTCTCTCTCTCTCTCTCTCTCTCTCTCTGTACTCCCTTCTCCATTTTCTTCAACTTCAACACAAAATCTCACTCCCTCACTCAAATTCCTTCAAAACACTCCCCATTCTAGACTCCTGCACGTGTTTGGAAGCTCGGGTGTTGTTCATTTAGCTCCAGAAGGTGAAGATTTGGTTGGAGCATGGAAGAAAAAGCTTGGGTTTGTTGGATTTTGAGGGTTTTGCTCAAACCCCTTTGTGGTAGGGAAATTTCTACCTTTTCTAAGTGCTAATGTCGTGTGGGTGTGTATATAGCTTCTCCTTAGCCAATCTTGTATATGGTTTGTTGTCTTTCCTTGAGAAAACTCATTTTGGTAATGTTTGGTTTGATACTTGTAATTGATCCTTGTTCCCATGGAGTTGTTGAAAGGTTATTGATTATCTCTTGCTCTCTAGTGCATATGAGTTGTTAGTACCATGAATTTTGGGTTGGGAGCCTTATCTCGTTAGGTTTGGTAGAGACCCATCCGAAACCTGTCCTCTGCCATGAAAATTTTCGTGTACAGTTTTTGTATTGATACACCAGAAATAGTGTATCAATACACTAGCTCTCTAGATTCTGTAGTTTGTGTATATCAGAAAAAGTGTATCAATACACTTGTTGTCTGGAACTCCGTAACCAGAGTATTATTTGTGATTAATACAACAGAAATAGTGTATCAATACACGTTGCATTTCATGTATGATTATTATATGTAATTGCTCGGGTGCCATTGTTGAACAAATTTTGTAGACAATTTTTCTAAGGAGGGTAGAATGTAAAGACCCGTATTTTTTTAAAAAGAATAAAAAAATAATAATAAATTAAAAAAATTCGGAAATAAAGTTGGGGAAATGTGAGGAATTGCCTGAATTGTTTAAATGTTGGATTAATTGGTGATGTGAGTGGATTGAGACCTTATTGCATGACACAAACAACAATAGGGACTTGGAGTGTAATTATTTAATATATGTGTGAGAGGAGAGAGAGAGCCACACATTTTTTCCCCTATCATCAGACGTCTCTCTCTTTCTCTCTCTCTCTCTCTCTCTCTAGATCTCTCTCTCCTCCCTTATCCATTTTATTCCACTTCAACAAAATCTCACTCCCTCACTCAAATTCCTTCAAAACCCTCACTCATACTACGCTCCTACACATGTTTGGAAGCTCGGGTGTGGTTCATTTCCCTCCAGAAGGTGAAGATTTGGTTGGAGCATTGGAGAAAAAGCTAGGGTTTGTTGGATTTTGAGGGTTTTGCTTAAAACCCTTTGAGGTAGGGAAATTTCTACTTTTTCTAAGTGCTAATATAGTGTGGGTGTGTGTATAGCTTCTCCTTAACCAATTTTGTATATGGTTTGTTGTCTTTCCTTGAGAAAACTCATTTTGGTCATGTTTGGCTTGATCTTTGAATTGATCCTTGTTCCCCTGGAGTTGTAGAAAGGATATTGATTGTCTCTTGCTCTCTAGTGCATATGAGTTGTTAGTACCATGAATTTTGGGTTGGGAGCATTATCTCGTTAAGTTTGTGTTGCCACCTATTCCTCCAAGGGACAGGAGAAACGAGGGGTGGTCAACACCTGGTGGTGTAGAAGATACGCGGGCGTGCCAGGAGATGCAAATCTCCAAGAGAATATATGTAAAGATGAGCGCCTGAGATTAAATGACTTCCTTCGAGCAATAGTACAACTTGAACAGAGGAGAAACTAAAGCTACAACGGTTCGTGGGCCTTGAACAAGGACTTCAACAACTAAAAGAAAAACTAAGGATTACATGGAGAGAGGAGAAGAAGAGTAAAGGTAGAAGATAGACATAGAAAAAGGGATCGATCGACTAGCTGAAAGCTAGGAGATAAAAGCTAAATTTACTTTGCTGCTGTGAGCGTTGTTGGTGCGTGGACCTCTGCAAAATTGCACCAAGGTCTATATTTATAGGCTTCGAATCCACTTGTAACTTCCAAAATGTAACCGCTCCTGAATTCTAGCCATTATGCCCATGTCTTGCACCCACTCCTGTATCTTCTCGGAAATGCATGAAGAGATGACATGTGTCCATAGCTTTGGCCGAAAATAACTACCCATGTTTTTAATGTAATTAACACATGTTAATTTCGGCCCTTATCCCTTTGTTTTAGGAAAAACTACTTCCCTATAATTTAGGTAACAAATTATCTCCTAAATTATAGATAATTCGGCTATTTAACAAAAATCCGAATTGCATCAAATAAATTTCTAGCCAACTTATTTGCCACGTGTTAAATTTTTAAAATTATGGTACAAACAGTTTGGTAGAGACCCATCCGAAACCTGTCATCTGCCAGGAAAAATTTCGTGCACAGCTCAATCCACCAAATCTAGCAAAAATGCAGAACACTACAAATTAACCAGCCAAAGTAAATAAAAAAAAGAAAGAAGAAATGAAAAAGAAATGAGAAGAGTGAGACCACCATTCCCATGTTCAACAGCTTAGGTATCGTATTGATTACTTCGACATTGGTACCACAAAAAGATTCAAATCTGAATCTACCAAACAAGGAAACTATTATGCCTTCCACATTGGTACCACATCTGCCTTCCACATTGGTACCACACCACCTTCCATCCCCCTGCCAACATTGGGGATGGCTTCCCACTTCATGGCAGATTCTTTATTGTTTGACTTCCTGTTTGTACCATAATTTTCAAATTTGTACACGTGGCAAAAAGATTGGCTGGGAATTATTTTTACTTAATTCGGATTTAATGTAATGGCCGAATTATCTATAATTTAGGAGATAAGATTATTACCTAAATTATAGGGAAGTAGTTTTTATCTAAAGCGTGAAGATAGGGGTTGAAATTAACATGTGCTAATTGTATTGAGAACATGGGTAGTTATTTTCGGCCAACTAAAGGACACATGTCACCTCCTCATGCATTTTCAAGAAGATATCGAAGTGGATGCAAGACATGAACGTAATGGCCAAAGATCATGGGTGGTTACATTCGGAAATTACAATTGGACCCAGAGGCTATAAATACAAATCTTTGTGCAACATTGCAGAGGTCCAAGCACCAACAAAGCTCACAACAGCAATTAAATTTAGTTTATCTCCTAACTCTCAGTTAGTCGATCGATTTCTCTTTCTTCTACCTATGTCTATCTTCTACCTCTCTCTCGTCTCTTCTTCTTCTTCTTCTTCTTCTTCTTCTTCTTCTTCTTCTTCTTCTTCTTCTTCTTCTTCCTCTATGTAAACCTTAGTCTATCTTCAATTGTGGAAGTCCTTGTTCAAGGCCCACGAACCGTTGTAACTTTAGTTCCTCTTTTAGTCAAGTTTCACATTTGCTTGAAAAGAAGTTGGTAGTTTCAGGCGCTTTTCCTTATTCTCTCGGAGATTCACATCTCCTGGCACGCCCTCGCATCTCCTACACCACCAGGTGTTGACCATCCCCGTTTCTCCAGTCTCTGGAGGAATTGGTGGCAACATTTCCTCATTGGGGATAGGCTTCCTAGAGTTGCAAATTGGGTATTCAAACTGGGTGGTTGAAGAGGCAGAGGAGGAGGATGCCATGGCTGCGACAATTGCATATTAAAAAATCACTTTCACAGGTCCATTTGATATATGTGAATTTAAGCGAAAACCAATGGACCACAGAAATTATTACATTTTGATCATCAAAATTACTTGAAATGAGTACTCAAGAAAATGGCCAGCTGAAATTTGATCTAAACATTTTAGATCAAACAAATCTATAAATTACTAACATTTGAGTAGCTGAAATCTCATTACATTTTGCCTTTCTTTGTGGTTGTAATAATTCTCCTTTTTTTTTTTTTTTTGATAACCGAGTAACAGCCCTACAATAGGCCACTAATTGGACCCACTGCACGACCCAAACCTCGGAGGGAGCTGGCGCAACCCACACTAGTCACGGCCCCCCGCTTAGCACAGGTACTCACCCTGTGGGGAATCGAACACTTGACCAAAGGGACTACCCCTAAAGTCAGACACTCGCCTTAACCACTGGGGCAACCCTTGGGTGTGTAATAATAATTCTCCTATTTCTGACTTGTTCTTTGCTTTAAGCCGAAACTTACCCCTAATTTCTTCAGTACTCATTGTTTGGGGACAAAAGCTCATGATTTGCTGCAGATCAGTGGGATTAAAAACCCTTGTTTTTTAAACCAGACACACACACACACAGAGACGTGCTGGTGGGTAGAGTCAGATGGTGGAGGTGGTGGTGCACCGGCGTCGGTGGTGGTGCGATCTCTTCAATCTCTTCTCTTCTCGCACAACAAAAAACTAGGTTTGTCGGCGAAATCGAACAAGAGAGAGAGAGAGAGAGAGAGAGAGAGAGAGAGAGAGAGAGAGAGAGAGAGAGAGAGAGAGAGAGAGAGAGAGAGAGAGAGAGAGAGAGAGACTGGTTGTTTTAAGATGTTTCTTCTTCTTCGTTGTTACGTCTTCTAGTCTGCATCTTCTCTCTCGATTGTAACTCGATTTCGGTCGTCTGGAACGTTTTACCCAATGGATTTGTGATTTGGGGGTAGCTGGAAATGGGTTTTAACCCGTATTTGATGCTTGACCCGCGAAATGGGTGTTTACCCACTTAGTATCCGCGAAATTGAAATTTAAAATCTGAACCGTTGGATCTCATCCAACGGCTGAAGGGAGAGGTGCGCATTCTCTTCTTCCATCAGGGTCCCTTATGAGATGCTTATTGTGTGTATATAAATAAATAAATAAATAAATAAATATAAATATAAATATATACAATAAGTATCACATGAGGGAACCCTTACAATTTTTATGCGGGAAATCGATCTGGTCCGTCAGATCTTTTAAGGCCGTGAACGGCTGAGATGGCGTGATGTTCTCGCGGGTCAGTTGATGGGTTAAAAAGTCTCGTGGGTCAGGATCCGGATTTACTCTCCTAACCGGATCCATCCCCTCTCATTTTGTGTGTCGATTCACCGAGAGAAGAGAGAGAGAGCCGAAAATGGCGATTTGAGAAATCCCCGACCCCCCTTTGATCAATCGAGCTCCAAACAACGCGATTCGAAGGTGAATCTCGAACTTCTCTCTCTCTCTCTTCTCTTCTCTTCTCTAGTCCAAACCCTCCCGTTAATAAGAAAAAAAGTGATTTTTTTGTGTTGCAAATTATTTTTGGAAAATCCGAGCCGTCCAATGTGTTCAGAAGGTGTTTTCAAGGGTCCACGCGGGAAATCTTCAAAAAAAAATACCGGGAAGGGCTTGATCCAAGCATTTTTCGCAAAAACTGTAACTGTGCCCTTCACGCGATCCAACGGCTAGCAACTGTTTTCCCGCACTTTTTTTTGTGAGGGAGCCCTCATAGGAAACTTCTTGTATATATATATATATATATAGGGTAAACTTCTTATCCGGACTTTTCATTTCTGGACCTCATGATCCAAACATTTTTTTGACGATCCGATCCGTCCAATGTGTTCAGAAGGTGTTTTCAAGGGTCCACGCGGGAAATCTTCAAAAAAAAATACCGGGAAGGGCTTGATCCAAGCAGTTTTCGCAAAAGATATATATTTAATTTTTTTGCAAAAACTGCTTGGATCAAGCCCTTCCCGGTATTTTTTTTTGAAAATTTCCAGCGTGGACCCTTGAAAACACCTTCTAAACACATTGGACGGATCGGATTTTCCAAAAATAATTTGCAACACAAAAAAAATCATTTTTTTCTTATTTCCGGGAGGTGTGGATAAGAAATTTTTCGTATATATATATATATATATATAGTAGGGAGAGGATCCGGTAAGGACTCCCGCATTTTATAAAATGCGGACCTTCCCTCTCCCGGCCAAATGGTCGGGATCCGAACCGTTGTATGTGTTTAAAATGTGTTTTCAAAGGCCTACGCGAAGATTCGGCAAAAAAAATGACCGGGAAGGGCTTCATTCGAGCAGTTTTCATGAAATATTTATCCTACGGTTTGTTATGAAAACTGCTCTGATGAAGCCCCTTCCCGGTCATTTTTTTTGCCGAATCTTCGCGTAGGCCCTTGAAAACACATTTTAAACACATCCAACGGTTCGGATTCCGACCATTTGGCCGGGAAATGGCCGGGAGAGGGGAGGTCCGCATTTTATTAAAATGCGGGAGTCCTGACCGGATCCTATATATATAGTCAGGGATCCCTGACTGGAGGATTTTGGGTGTTTTGAAGGTTTTAAATTTTTTTTTTGCAAAATCCGAACTGTCCAATATGTTTAAAACGTGTTTTTAAGGGTCCCCACGAGAAATCATCAAAAATAAAATACCGGGAAGACCTTGATCCGAGCAGTTTTTCACGAAAACTGTACAAATATAGTTTTGTGAAAAACTGCTCGGATCAAGCCATTCCCGGTATTTTTTTTTATCATTTCTCGCGGGGGCCCTTAAAAACACGTTTTAAACACATTGGACGGTTCAGATCATAAAAAAATATCGGGAACGTGGAGGTCCAAAGTCCCGGATATATAGCGGAAGAGAGTGTATGTGTGGGACACGCATGTCCATGCCGTGTTCATCGATTGTCCCCTTCCTAAAAATAATTTAATTTAAGGGACACGCCACGTATCCAAGACGTGTCCCCGTGTCCGATACGTGGATACGGTGACCTTTAGAAGTGTCGGTGCTTCATAGATGGAGAGCGACAAGGTATAAAATTATCAACTCATTGGATTATGTCTTTAGAAAACGAAACTTATATTTTATTTGAAATCACCTCAGTGGTTTATCACATTTTACTTTCTTTTTTAAATTAAAAATTGTCTTACGGCAGTGTGATGGTTTGCTTGGTCTGCATTTTCATTGGGTACAATGATTCAATTGCTATTTTTTAATTTTAATTTGCGTACTCTAGAAGCAGGTTTTGGCTACGATCTAAACCCCACTAGCATCTCAAACCAGCTCATTGCTGCAACTTCGCGGTGGAACACTTCAAACTCCGACAACGTCGGCAAGTCCCTCTCCTTGTCTCCCATGTTTTTCTTATACCCTGTATATATATATTTTTTTAGGAAAATTACCTTACCACTAGGAGTAAGGGGTTGAAACTTAATTCTCACTCGGTCGGAAGACAAATACAACCACTCGCATTACTCCTATGTCAACGTTTTTTGATGGTTTAGGCACTAAGGGTATCATACGGTCAAAGGGTTTTAGAAGTTTAGGAATTTTCATAGGGTTTTGGATGATTAGGAACTTTCATTTGTTTTGAGGTTTACACACTTTGGGTTTAGGATTTAGGGTTTAGGCACTCAAAGTTGACCTTGTGGGAATGATTTAGTGGTAATTGTCCCTCTTTTTTTTTTCTTTCCTATTTTGTCAAGTTCTAACTTTTGTATCACTTTTGAATTTTGAGTTTTTAGATCTAAAAGTTGACATGATCGACCTAAAGCTCGCAACCGGAATTAATCGTCCTCGGTAACAATCTCTCTCGCTCTATCCGATTTTTCTTCATCTAGTTTCTCCTCTATTTTCCTTCGTTTAGTTGGGTGTTGAGCGAAGAATGGTGAGCTATGTAGCATGGACACCGACACGGATACGGACACTGACATGGATTAGGACACGGGTCACGTGAATTCTAAAAAATAGACACAGTTATGGCGTGGGACACGACAAAAATAAATAAATAAATAAATAATTTATATGAATAAATAAATCGTATATGTATGCAATAACAATATATACATACATACATACATATATACGCTCAGCGGTTTATCACACTTCAAACTTCGTCAACGACGGTAAGTCCCTCACCTTGTCTCCCATGTTTTTCTTATGCCCTGTATATTTTTTTAGGAAAATTACCTTACCACTAACGGTATCATACAGTCAATGGGTTTTAGAAATTTAGGAATTTTCATAGGGTTTTCGATGCTTAGGCACTTTCATTTGGTTTTAGGGTTTAGGCAATTTGGTTTTAGGATTTAGGGTTTGGGCAGTTCAAGTTTAGGCTATTTGAAAGGAGAAAAAAATAAAATTAAAGTTGACCCAGTGGGAATTATTTAGTGATAATTTTCCCCTTTTTTTTTTTTCTTCCTATTTTGTCAAGTTCTAGCTTTTGTATCACTTCTGAATTTCAAATTTTTTGATCTAAAAGTTGACATGATCGACCTAAAGCTCTCGACCGGAATTATATATACAGCGGAAGAGAGTGTATATGTGGGACACGCGTGTCCATGCCGTGTTCACCCACTGTCCCCTTCCTAAAAATAATTTAATTTAAGGGACACGCCACGTGGTGTGCCCAATACGTGTCCCCGCGCGTGGGACACGCGTGTCCCCATGTCCGATACGTGGACACGGCGACCTCTAGAAGTGTCGATGCTTCATAGATGGCGAGCGACAAGGTGTAGATTATCAACTCATTGGATTATGTTTTTAGAAAAGGAAACTTGTATTTTCTTTGAATTCACCTCAGCGGTGTATCACATTTTAATTTCTTTTTAAATTTAAGAGTTGTCTTAAGGCAGTGTGATTGTTTGCTTGGTTAGCATTTCCATTGGGTAGAATGATTCAATTGGTATTTTTTAATTTTAATTTGCGTACTCTAGAAGCAGGTTTTGGCAACGATCTGAACTCCACCAGCATCTCAAACCAGCTCATTGTTGCAACTTCGCGTCCAGCGACGCTGTTAAGTCCTTGTCCTTGTCTCTCATGTATATCTTATACCATATATATGTTTTGTACTTTGTTAAGTTCTAACTTTCGTATCTATTTTAATTTGTGTGCCCTACAAGCAGGTTTTAGCAACGATTTTAATCGCAGCAGCATCTCAAATCGTCTCAATGCTGCGACTTCGCGGGGTAGAACACTTCAGACTCCGGCAACGTCGGTAAGTCCCACTCCTTGTCTCCCATGTTTTTCTTATGCTTATGCCCTGTATATTTTTTTTAGGAAAATTACCTTACCACTAGGAGTAAGGGGTTGAAATTTAATTCCCACTCGTGGTCAAGTTTTTTTTTTTTGAAGACAGATACAACCACTCGCATTACTCCTAGGTCAACGTTTTTTGAGGGTTTAGGCACTAAGGGTATCATACGGTTATTTGGTTTTAGGGTTTAGGCCCTTTAGGTTTAGGATTTAGGGTTTAGACACTTTAAGTTTAGGCTATTTGAAAGGGGAAAAACAAAAAAAACAAAGTTGACCCGGTGGGAATCATTTAGTGGTAATTGTCCCCCCCCCTTTTTTTTTGGTCAAGTTCTAACTTTTGTATCACTTTTGAATTTCGAGTTTTCGATCTAAAAGTTGACTTGATCGACCCAAAGCTCGCACCCAAAATTAACCGTCCTTGATAACAATCTCTCTCGCTCTATCCAATTTTTCTTCATCTGGTTTCTCCTCTATTTTCCTTTGTTTAGTTGGGTGTTGAGCAAAGAATGGTGAGCTATGTGGCATGGACACCGACACAAATACAGACACTGACATGGATACGGACACGGGACACATGAATCCAAAAAAATGACACAGATACGGCGGGGGTGACAGCAAAAATAAATAAATAAATATTTATTTATAGGGGCCGATTCCCCTCACACTTAAAAAAACACACAATTTTGTTTCGGGCTCCACTGTGGTATTTCGAACCGTTGATCTTGTTTAAATGAATAAAATAGGAGGTCCTGCAAAAATTCAACTCAATTGGATATCGGTAAGTACTTGATCCAAACAGTTTTGCAAAAACTGTGACAGGAACTAGTGTTTTTAAAACTGTTTGGATCAAGCATTTGCCAATATTCGATTGAGCTGAAATTTCGCAGGACCTTTATTGTACTCATTTAAACAAGATCAACGGTTCAGAACATCACAATGGGGCTTGAAAGAGTGAGATGTTTTTTTATGTGTTTTTTTAAGTGTAAGGGGAATCGACCCCTTATTTCTATGTATAAATAAATCGTATATGTTTGCAATAACAATATATATACATAGATGTCTACACTTTTCTTTTGATATGTAAGATATCTACACTTTTATTACTAGTATATATACTCGTATACACACATACGTAAGATATACACCCTCAAAGAAAATATATATACCAGTACATACATACATACATACATGTATGCATATATATACATATATACAGTGGAAGAGAGTGTATATGTGGGACACGCGTTTCCATGCCGTGTTCACCGACTGTCCCCTTCCAAAAAATTATTTAATTTAAGGGACACGCCACGTGGCGTGTCCCCTTCTCCCCCTCTCTTATATTTCCTCCTTCACGTGTTACATGCAATCGTCTTTCCCGCCAAAAGCATAAAGCTAAAATAAAAGAAGAAAAAAATTGAAAACAATGCAAGGGAAAAGACTAAAAAGGGTTTAACTAGGTGATAAATTAGGGTACTGCATCAGGGTAATCGTAAGATAATAGAGGAAGGGACAATTGTTCAAAACTTAAAATGGTGTGGCATAAAGAGGGGGAGAGAGAGAGAGAGAGTGTGTTACAATCAATTAACTTTTGTCTCTCTCTCTCTCTCTCTCTCTCTCTCTCTCTCTCTCTCTCTGGTGCCGGTTTGGTGGTGTGCTGGAGCCTGGGGTTAGGTTTGCGGGTGGTGGCCATGGGTGACTACTCTTTTTGGTGCTAATCCTATCTATCGTGTCTCGAAGTGATGCAGTCGAGCTGTTAAACGGGGCAGCAACAGGGGCTCGTTCCCCTGGTTCCAGAGACAACAATGGTAGCGGTGGCATTTCTTCTAGTTGCTATGGTTGGATGCTTTTAGGGTTTTAATTGTTTGGGCTTGTCCATTATTTGGGCTTTGTAGGCCTTTTGGTGTTTTTAAGAGCATATTGTAAAATTTGTGTTTTTAGACCCATAGGGGTGATGGGCTTTGGCCTTTAGGTGGGCTTGTCCCAATGGGTTCCATCAATTGGTTCTTCCAATCTTTGTTTTTGGGTCTCGAATTTGACAACATTTTGCTCGTCAAGCATTTTTTCATCTTCCTTGCTCCTATTAGTCTTGTAACCTCTCAAGATTAATGAAATTTTTTTGACTCTCAAAACACACACACACACACACACACACACACACACACACACACATATATATATATAGGACGCGGTTCTAGTCCGGGATCCGGACCTCTGGACCTCCATGATCCGAGCATTTTTTTGACGATCCGAGCCGTCCAATGTGTTCAGAAGGTGTTTTCAAGGGTCCACGCGTAAAATCTTGAAAAAAAAATACCGGGAAGGGCTTGATTACAGTTTTGCGAAAAACTGTTTGGATCAAGCCCTTCCCGGTATTTGTTTTTGAAGATTTCCCGCATGGACCTTGGAAAACACCTTTTGAACACATTGGACGGCTCGGATTTTCCCAGAACAATTTGCAAAACAAAAAAAACACCCCAAATGCTCTAATCCGGGATCCCGGATTAGAACCCCATGGTATATATATATATATATATATATATATATATATAGAGAGAGAGAGAGAGAGAGAGAGAGAGAGAGAGAGAGAGAGCAGCGTCGATAGGAAAAGGGGGAGTTGAAAGAAAAAAAATGAAGAGAAGGTAAAAGGTGAAGATGAAGTGTGTGCCATACCCTAGCCTCCATCTCTATTTGATCTAACGGCCTACATGAAGTAAAGCATGTCTGAGGATTTATGTATGAGATAAAAATTTTGAAAACCTTTTTGTTTTGTTATATAGATGCATATGGGCCGGTTCCGGAGACATAAAAAAAACCCAATTTTTTTCCGTGTTATATTGTGATGATCCAAACCGTTCACTTCATTTAAATAGATAAAATAGGAAATTCTGCAAATATTCAGCTCAATCGAATATTGATAAGTGTTTGATCCAAACAGTTTTTCAACAAACTTGAAAGGAACTGGCGTTCTCAGAATTGTTTAGATCAAACACTTACTGATATTTGTATGAGTTAATTTTTTACTGATATCCTTAAAACACATGTTTTAAACAAGTTGAACGGCTTGGATTATTAGCGTGGGAATCCAAATCAAATTGTGTTTTTTTTTATGTGTCCCTAGGGATCCCTCATTTTGTTAAAATATGGACCCACCATTTCCCGATTGAATTTTGATGATCCGAACCGTTCAATGTAAAAATTGCTCGGATCAAGCCACTCCCGGTTTTTTTTTTTTTTTCGTGATTCACCACTCCCTTACTTTGCTACGCTGCGGACCTCATAGTTTCCAGCCATAGTTTGATGTCTGAATCGTTCAATATGTTTTTGAAACATGTTTTTAAGGGTCCCAGCGTTCAAGCCCTTCCCGGTCTTTTTTTTCCCCCCTCATTTCTCACGTGGACCCTTAAAAACATGTTTTAAACACATTGAATAATTCATATCATCAAAATATTTAATCGGAAAGGGTAGGTTCGCACTGTATGAAAGTAAGGGATCCCTTACTGGAAATGATTTTCGCTCCCTTTTTATTTTTATTTTTATCAATGCACCCTTTTTTTGGGCCTTTTGTGAAATTTTACACTAAAAGGCCAAAAAAAAAATGGTGCATTAATTGGAAAAAAAAGAAGAAGGGGTGTGGATATACCAAGGTTGTTAATCCCGTACCATACCGGCCGGTACGTACCGAATTTGACTGTAACCGGTAACACCCTTGTAATTCCGTCCCGTCCTAAATTCCGGACCTTTCCGGCCGGTTCCGGTCAATCCGGACAATACCGGCTGGTACTCCTTTACCTGCGATTTCGTCCAAGAAATTGCAGACTGCAATTTTGTAAAATTTTTGACATTAACCCACCTAGATCTGCTAGCCTCGTCGTCGCCGTAATCTGCTAGCCTGATCGAGAGAGACAGAGATCGAGTTTTCATCTCCGGTGACCGTCGATCAGCCACATGAGAAAGGGAGAGTGGAAGAGAGAGAGAGAGAGAGAGAGAGAGAGAGAGAGAGAGAGAGAGAGAGAGAGAGAGAGAGAGAGAGAGAGAGAGAGAGAGATCGACCGACCTGATCGAGAGAGACAGAGATCGAGTTTTTCCTCAGGGCTGCTGCGGCGACTTTTTCCTCTTGTTAATTTTATTGTACAGTAATCTCTATATTGTGTAAGTGTGTATATAATTTTATATGTTAGGGTTATGTTGCTTGTACTTTTAGGTACTTGGGCCATCTAGTATTTTTTAATTGGGCCATACCTATCTCATTCTTTTGGGCCCTAGTTATCTATTATTATAGTAAAAAAACACAAGATTTTTTTTTATTTTGTACAAAATATGTTTAAAAAATATATTTTGCATAAAATATGCTCTAAAAAAATATTTTTGTATGAAATATGCTATAAAAAAATATATTTTTGAATGAAATATGCTATAAAAAATATATTTTTGTATGAAATATGCTATAAAATATATATGTATAATCATATATAATAGGAATAACGCTAAATCCGAAACGGTACAGGTACTGCACCGGTACCGTACCAGTAGGAAAACCGGTACCTTAGCCGGTACGAGATTCAGAACCTTGGGATATACACACACACTAGAGAATGCATGAAGGTAGGGGTGAAACCGGTTCGGTTCTTCGGCATATTTGAGTGAACCGGACAAACTCGGTTCGGGAGAACACCAGAACCGAAACCGGTTTATAGAGGTCGGTTCGGTTCCGGTTCGGTTAGTCCCGGTTTGGTCCGGTTTAGAGGTCGGTTCGGTTCTCAAAGAGAGAGAGAGAGAGAGAGAGAGAGAGAGAGAGAGAGAGAGAGAGGAGATTATCAGGCTTTAAAAATCAACAAGAAAATCATCACAACTATACATATCTACATCTACGAATACATCATCATCATCAAAAAAATCAACCAAAACAACTACAGAAATCAATTCAATAAACAGATTGAATAAGGCACCAAAATGAACCAACAAATCTGTTCAACGTACACCACTTCACAGATCTAAAAATACAAACCCATGTATAGTTCAACAAATATGTATAGACTAGTCGTTACTTGCATTCATCAACGACGAAGATCTGTGAATGAGTTGACGACGAGATGAGATGACGATGGCGAGTGAGAGGTGAGAGCCACGAGATCTCAGATGACGGAGTTGGATGACGCCGTGGTGGCGGAATGGTGGTCATGAAGAAGACGACGCCGTGGTTAGTAGTGTTCCGATCTAAGAAGGGGAGGGAGGGGGAGAGATAGAGAGATCTAGGGTTTGTCGCCGCCACACGGAGTTGGAAAATTTTCAGATCGTTTTTCTTTCTGGAGAGAGACGAGAGAAGGCAGCGGATCCCCTGTCCCCAAAATGTTGTCCCACCCCCCAAATGCTGCCACCTAGCACAAAAACCCTCCCCCTTTCAACCCCTAACTCTGTTACAACTTACAACTCCTCCAAATCCTCCGTTAATTTTTTTTTTTTTGATCCGATCCTCCATTAACTCACTGCCCCATTTTTCCTCACATTACCTTTCACGTTTTTTTCCTGTGCAAGTGCCAAAATTGGAGGAGGATAAATTATTGGTGGAGACTAAAATTTTATACTTTCTCTTGCCTATTTTAGGTCCAAAAAGATGATTCAAACTGCGGGTTATTTTTAATTGTTTTTATTTGAGCACTTGTAAAAATTAGCTAAATCGAATATTTGTTTGGTGGCAAAAATCAAAGCCCTAATTTCCGGAATTTGTCAACCATTGTCCGGAATATGGCCACCTTGCAAGCTTTCCACTTGCCTTTTTTGCTGGGAAATTGGGATGTATATATATGTAATAGCTTTGAATAAATTCATTTCCTTTAACAAGTTTTTGCCCATTTTTTTTGTAAGGCCCTACGAATGCTGAAAGAGTCCTTACAAATATTCGATTTAGCTAATTTTTACAAGTGCTCAAATAAAAATAATTAAAAATAACCCGCGGTTTGAATCATCTGCAGCTTGGAAGCAGAGAAAGCGAAGGGCTTGGCCACAGTCGTTTTCGTTCTCATCAACGTCAAAGTAATCCTTGAAATTTTGAAAATTAACCTCGAAGTCATCGGCTACAGGGTCTACGATGTCAGATCTCAAGAGATTAGAGATGTTATTGCTAGGGTTTTTCTTCTTTTTCACATCTGACTGCCACAGGAGGAAATCAGCCACCAGCTGGCGACTGCGCAGTGGCACAATGATGTCGGAGATTATCGCACCACCACGCATCATCTTTCTTCCCTAATCTAATTTTTCCGATCGAAGATTTGGTTGATAGAAATTCAAATTGGAAGAGCAATTTTTTGTGGGAGATTTTTTTGGAAAGTGTCGTAGTTGAGCAATGTTTTTTCAGCTTTGAGCAAAAAGACGGGGAAGTGGACGAAGTGAGTGAGCGATAACGTCCATTTGACCAAAGAATTGGACGGCGTCTGAGCCAGGAACTAAATTGACACACATTTGTAACTTTGGAGACTAAATTGGATGAATGTATAGATTGGGGACGAAATTGGCTAATCACTCATACATTGGGGACAAAAAAGGTAAATAAGCCAAAATAAAAGTAAATTGTATGAAAATACTTCAGGATTTTTTTTAAAATATATATATTATCTACATTGAGAAAACGAGAGTAAAGGTTGCCTGGCAATAATTTATTAAATAAATAAATAAATTTAAAATATCATACTCACGAAATTTCATTCTTATAGCATAGAATGATAGAAGTTGAATTATGTTACTCCCTCCGTTCCTTTTTAAGTGTTTAACTTTCCATTTTGGGCTATCCCTAAATAAGTGTGTGGTTTGAAAAGTTAATGGGTAAAAATTTGTACAATTATCATTTTGCCCTTTTGAGAAGTTAGTGGGTAAAGAGTTAATGGGTAAAAGTGGAGGATAATTTTGGAAAGTAAAGGTAAAAGTTGATGTGAATAGTGTAAAGTGGAGGAAAAAGTTGATGTGAAAGGTGTAATGATGACGTTTCTTTAATAAGTTGGATTTACGAAGCAACACATTTAAAAAGAGACGGTGGGAGTATCATATTATTGTGCATTATTCAGGGTGAGATTTTGATCTCGAAATTTGAATGAGAGATAATTGGAAACAAATCTAAGTAAGGATTAAGTATATATTTGCTATTTTTTCAAACATAATCTCAGTCATATAATTTATTTAAAATGCATTTGGTAGCGTTTTTTCCCCTTTTTTTTTTTTTTTTTAAATTGAAGTAGAATCTTGTTTGTTTGTAATACAAACAAAATAATAAAACTTGTTTGGTAATGCGTTTATTATAAAAACAACATAAAACATGCTTGTTTTTTTTTTTTTTCCGTTTCTCCTTCAAATTGGATGGAATGAAAGGGGAAAAAAAACAACAAATAGTATAAATTTCAAGTTCATACCCAAAATAAATGCAACAGAGTTTTAAATATAAACATAAATACAATTTGCGAATGAAATATGTTCTAGCCCAAGTAATTAATCACACTTGCCCAAATTTGATCATCGATCATGAATATTGACATAGGACAGAGTTGTCCAAGACTAATACAGTATCAATCTGAAGAGAACGCTCGAATAGGACCCTTGAATCATTAGCATTTTCCTTTCAACCACCGGTTGTGTTGTGACGATCTAATTTTTTGTTTTTTGTTTTATTTCTGAAGTCATTCCTGCTAATGGCATATGACAACTCCTCGACTATGAGGACTAAAGACACAGAGTACCACCTCAGCACTACAATTGATCATCACAACTGTATGAAGACATGTTAGTGTATCGTAATGCCTCGCTTTTCGTGCTTATGTAACTGCAGTAAGGATCACTATAACGTTATGCTTGATCTTTCATCTGGAGGGTTGTGCTTTGTGAATCTTGTGAGTGGTCTCACATTGCATGAGCTTTTTCATTTTTCTCTTTCGAAATTCAAAAATTAAATGATATCTGGATGACTGGAGGTTAGATCACACAATTTTGGTGTATCCTTAGGAAGTATATTATAATTTTAGATGTCTGTTGCATCACACACGTAAACAAATTTAGTTCCAAACCTTATTATATTTGACGAAGAACTAAACTAATATTAGAAATTATTGCGTTCTCTCTCGATGATGGGCATGGGGTTCAAATGGATGGCAATTCTATCATTGGTTACATTTGTTATAACTTTTGGTGCAGTTTCTTATGAAGTTGTGCCTGTGGGGATTGACTCAATAAAGCTGCTGGAAGTTGAAAGGAAACTAAGCCTTCTCAATAAACAAGCAGTGAAAAGCATTCACGTATGGCTTCCTATGTCTTTGCTATTCTTCACATTTCATTCAAGTTCGTTTTTTTTTTTTGGATAATTTAGCTTGAAATAAAAAAAAAAAGGCTAACTGGATATTATTTTTCAAGTTCTCCAAATCGTTTTTGTTATTTTTTTCACGGCTTATTTATCTTTTTGGTCCCCAATGTATTAGTGAGTGGCCAATTTGATCCCCAATGTATAAAGTTATCCAATTTAATCCCCAACATATAAAATACGTGTCAATTTAGTCCCCACCCCTAACGCCGTTTCTCTTGTCCGTTAAAACGGAGGGTTATCAATGGTGTTTTACCCCCCAAACACTGCAACTAAATACAGTAAAAAAACAAACAAACAAACAAAAACAAACAAACAACAAGAAACAAACAAACAACAAACAAAGAAACAAACAAAAAGAAAAACAAATGCTCCTTGAGGACCCTAGCCGTCTTCTCCAATGTAATCCTAGCCACGGCCGCCAGCGATTCGTCTGACACCGTCGAACCCCATCCATTTCCTCCCACCTCACCTACTTCTCTTCTCCTCCCCCACCTGCACTTCCTCCCCGTACCCCTCCCTATCTCTTCCCCCATCCCTGATAACTGATTCCCGCCCAATCTCTCTCCTCACACCTTTTTTTTTTTTTTTTAAAAAAAAATTTTGAACGGCACCGTGCCGGTGACACCGACTCTACTCCTGTTCACGACGTTGTGGACAAATCACAAATCTATAACTGTTTCTATTCTTGCAGTACCCTCTAGCTACTACAAACAAGGGTCCCACCCTCAAAAAGCACCAGCAATACCGGAGCAAAGGAATAACGTTCGGAGCCAGAGATCAACAAACATGATACTACCCCTAGGATAAAGAAAACCTCAGTAGCCTCACCATCTATCATACTTCAAAAATAGCAGCTTGGCCTTCAAAACCTGGGTCCATGTCAGACCCAAAAGAAGGGTCCAAATCACTCACTGAGCAGCTCCGGCAATGGAGCCCCAAGAGTGGTTGGGGTGGGGACCAAATCGACAAACATTTTAAACGTTGGGGATTAAATTGGACAACTTTATACATTGGGGACCAAATTAGCCACTCGCTAATACATTGAGGACTAGAAAGGTAAATAAGCCTTTTTTTCACAGTGATGAAAAAACTAAATGCCAATAGTCCTGTTACATGGCTGTGTGTGTATAAAAATTAAGGAGGAGTAGTCGATAGTGTTTAGTTTTGCAATCACACGCAATTCGCTATGTTCTATATTTGATAGTGCAAGTCTAGTAGCAAAGTTGACAGAAACCCGTACACCTAGTAGGCAATGAGTTTCTTCCAGAACTTGCCCTTGTAAAATGCTCATGGCTCTAACTTACCAGAGTAGCAAGGGCAACTTTTAGTCTTTGCCAATAGTCCTTGTTCGACTCTCCCTTTCTCAAATTTCATGATCTCATTTTGCATGGAGTGAGTCGTGTTTTTGCAGAGTGAAGATGGGGACATTATTGATTGTGTTGACATTTACAAGCAACCAGCTTTCGATCATCCTGGACTGAGAAATCACACAATCCAGGTCCGTGTTACCTTTTTTTTTTTTATTTGGAAAATTATTCTGTTCAATTCTAGATGTCCTATATGTTGGGAAAAACTACAAGCAAAACACAACTATATATTTTCCCCTCCTTGTGCAAATAGAGAATAGGCTAAAAAATATTGCTAACCACAATATCCAAACAAAATATATCTAGGAGCTGAAAATGTAAACACAAACAAACCACAAGACACCGAATTTTTACGTGGTTCCCCCTAAATTAGAGGTACATCCACGGGACCGTAGTCCGCTTCCAAATCTTCCACTATAATGATAATGGGGTTACAAAGTTCTTCTCTAGTACACAACTAGAGGTTTACAAACATCACCCAAAGGTGGATTTCAACAATCAACAAAAGAGTACAAGTTTAGATCTCACCAAAGTGGGTATCCCAAACTCCTAGATTCCGAGAGAAACTTGACGATCAGCTCCTATCAATGCGTAGAGCTCGTCGAAGTGAACAACACTCTGAAATTTCATCAAGATCGGACAAGAAACCACCGTCGAATCTTGGCTTGAACAATGGAGTAAAACCCTCCCCTTAGTCTCTCGAAGTCTCTCTGTTTTTCTGAAAAAAACAGCGGCAGTAAAAGGGAGAAAAGAATCTCCTGACTTCATTTGTAATTTCATGAGGAAATTACAAGATTCCCCCTTTGCACTTTCAATAAATGCAAGATAAACCCATAACTATTTGGACCCATCAAATGAGCCCTTGTGGAATCCCCCAATTAAGGAGGGACCCACCCAACAAATCTCCCCCTCCCGACTTAGGTGGGGGGTTCAACCAACCCCGCTTGGGAACAACAAAACAAATGTTTCTCCTTGGGCAAACTTTTAGTCATCATATCCGACCCATTCTTGTCTGTATGAACCTTCTCCAATTGTAACAACTTTTCATCCAACACATCACGAATCCAATGATACCGTACATCAATGTGTTTTGAACGTGAATGGAAAGTTGGGTTCTTGCTCAAATGAATAGCACTTTGATTGTCACAATAGAGAACGTACCTTTCTTGATTAAAGCCCAATTTTTGAAGAAGTCTTTTCATCCATAACATATCCTTGCATCCCTCTGCCACTGCAATATACTCGGCCTCGGTAGTAGACAATGCAACACATTTTTGCAACTTGGACTGCCACGATACGGCTCCCCCTGAATAAGTCATCAAGTAGCCCGAAGTGGATTTTCTAGAGTCAACATCTCCCGCCATGTCGGCATCCGTATAGCCTTCCAACAAAGGCTTACCATTTCCAAAACACAAACACATTTTGGAAGTTCCCCGGAGATAACGCAAAATCCATTTCACCGCAGCCCAATGATCCTTACTCGGATTCGAAAGAAATCTACTCACCACACCAACCGCATAGGCTATGTCGGGCCTAGTACATACCATTGCATACATCAAGGAACCAACCGCCGATGCATAAGGAACATCCTTCATTTCAATTTTCTCTTTCTCACTTGCCGGACTTTGCTTGTAGCTAAGTTTGAAATGATTAGCAAGTGGAGTGCCAACCGGTTTAGCCTTGCTCATGTTAAACCTCTCTAGCACCTTCTCAATGTACCTTTCTTGTGATAGCCAAAGCTTGCCATTTTTCCGGTCACATGTGATCTTCATGCCAAGTATTTGCTTTGCGGGACCCAAATCCTTCATAGCAAAGGATTCACCAAGCTCCTTTTTCAACTTCTCAATCTTGCTAGCATCATGGCCAACGATCAACATATCATCCACATAAAGCAATAAAGTGATGAAGTCACCATCCGAAAATTTCTTCATAAACACACAACGATCCGAAGAAGTACTTTTATACCCATGCTCAACCATGAATGAATCAAACTTCTTATACCATTGACGCGGCGCTTGCTTTAGCCCATACAAGCTCTTCTTTAGTTTACAAACTAAGTTCTCCTTGCCTTTGACTTTGAACCCCTCCGGTTGTTCCATGTAAATCTCTTCCTCCAATTCACCATGAAGGAAAGCTGTTTTTACGTCAAGCTGCTCAATCTCAAGATTCAAGCTAGCGGCCAACCCAAGAACAACCCGTATCGAAGGCATCTTCACCACCGGTGAGAAAATTTCTTCAAAGTCAATGCCCTTTTTCTGGCCAAAACCCTTCACAACCAACCTTGCCTTGTACCGTGGTTGTGAGCTTCTCTCCTCCGTTTTCAAACGATACACCCACTTGTTCTTAAGAGCTCTCTTACCCTTAGGCAATTTCACCAACTCATAAGTGTGCTTCTCATGCAAGGATTTCATCTCCTCTTGCATGGCTTTCATCCACTCCCCCTTATGCTCGTGAGCTAGAGCTTCTTGATAGCACTCAGGTTCTCCACTATCTGTAAGCATCACATACTCATCAACTGGATACCTTTTTGAAGGTTGCCTCTCTCTAGTTGACCTTCTCAACTGTGGTTCTTCAGACAATTCAGGAGGAATTTGCTCTTCTTGCACTTCCTGTTCTACATCCTCAGTTGCAGGAGTATCATCAACACCATCATCTTCTTGTTCATCTCCCCCGTATTCATCATGCACCACAGGTGAAGGAATTGGATCAAGATTGACTGGATACTCTTGTGAGGTTGTCGGCTTCTCATCTTTATCAAAGTCTTCAATGGTTTGGTCCTCAAAGAAGACAACATCCATGCTTCTCACAATTTTCCTGTCAACCGGATCCCACAACCTGTAACCGAACTCTTCATTTCCATACCCAAGAAAAATACACTGCTTTGTCTTGCCATCAAGCTTGGACCTCTCATCTTTTGGAATATGCACAAATGCCCTGCACCCAAACACCCTCAAATGCCCATAAGAGACGTCTTTGCCAGACCAAAACCTTTCCGGCACATCACCATTTAGTGGACCTGATGGAGAAAGATTAATTAGAGCAACTGCCGTCCTCATTGCCTCACCCCAAAAGGATTTAGACAGCTTTGCGTGAGAAAGCATACACCTCACTCTTTCCACAATTGTTCTATTCATTCTTTCTGCCACACCATTTTGTCGAGGTGTCTTGGGAATTGTCCTTTCATGCCTGATGCCAGATTCTTTGCAGTACCTCTCAAATGGCCCTCTGTATTCACCACCATTATCTGTTCGGATACATTTCACTTTCCTTCCGGTTTGCCTTTCAACATCCACCTGAAAAAGTTTAAATGCTTCCAACACAGCATCTTTAGTTTTCAAAGGATAAACCCAAACTTTTCTAGAATGATCATCAATGAAAGTAACAAAGTAACGTGCACCATTATGTGTACTTTCTTTCATTGGACCGCAAACATCGGAATGAATCAAATCTAAAACATTAGGTTTTCTAGATGCAGGAGTTCTATTGAAAGCAACTCTATGTTGTTTACCAGCCAAGCAATGAACACAATGCTTTAAACATGTACCTTTCACCTCAGGAAGAACTGCTTTCCTGGCTAGAATTTGCATCCCCTTCTCGCTCATGTGTCTGAGCCGCTTGTGCCATAGCTCGGTTGATGCTTCATCCTCCATTGCATTCACCTCTCCTCTGCTTAGCTTAGCTTGCATCAAATAAAGAGTAGAACTCTTCGTACCCCTTGCAACAATCAAGGAACCCTTGGAGAGCTTCCATTTCCCATCGCCAAATTGGTTTTTGTACCCCTCATCATCAAGCTTGCCCGCCGAAATCAAATTTAGGCGAATATCCGGGACATGTCTAACATCCTTGAGCAAAAGCTTGTTACCCGTGTTGGTCTCTAGGCTAACATCTCCCATCCCCACAATCTTGGACACACCTTCATTACCCATCCGGACATGGCCAAAGTCCCCTTGTGTATAGGATGCGAAAAAATCCCTTTGTGAAGTAACATGGAAGGAAGCACCCGAGTCAATCACCCAACTCGAATCTTGCCCTGTGAGCCCAACAAAACCATCATCGCAGACAATGATAACATCCCCATCGGAGACAACTGCGGCTGTATCTTTTCCACCACTGTTTTCGCCAACTTTGCCTTTCTTTTGCTCCTTTTTAAGAAATCTACACTCACTTCTCATATGTCCCAACTTATGACAATGGTAGCATTCGATTTCATTCCTTGGCTTTGATTTTCCTCTTGACTTGCTCCTTGACTTGTCCTTGGACTTGTTACGGTCACCGCCAGTGTTTCTAGTAGAACTTCTACCCCTGTTCTGGACAACAAGAGCCTCAGTTTCACCCGAAGTACCCATCTCCTTCCTTCTTGCCTCTTCATTGAACATGCTATCTTTCACCATGTCCATGGTTAACATCCCACTTGGAGCAGAATTGCTGATTGTAACAACCAACGTTTCCCAACTGTCAGGCAAAGAGCTCAACAACAACAATGCTTGCAACTCATCATCTAGCACCAATTTCATCGTAGTCAACTGATTAATCACACCTTGGAAGTCACTCATGTGCTCCGCAATACTACGACCATCCTTGTACTTCAAATTAACAAGCCTCTGAATCAAAGAAGCTTTGTTTTGTGCCGTTTTCCTCTCATACATAGACTCAAGTTTCTTCCACAACTCATAAGCATTAACTTCTTGAGCCACGTGATGGAACACACTTTGATCAACCCAACTACGAATTTGAGCAACGGCTTTTCTATGCAAAACCTCCCAAGCATCATCACTTGTCTCTCTCGGTTTCTTTGTATCACCCATGATAGGTAAATACAAGTCCTTAGTATAAAGGAGATCCTCCATTCGTGGTTTCCATATAGAGTAATTTGCGGAAGTCAATTTAATCATAGCCCCCGAATGATCCTCCATTCTAAATTCGCACAAGACTTAGCCCAAGTACACAACCAAGGGCTCTGATACCACTTTGTTGGGAAAAACTACAAGCAAAACACCACTATATATTTTCCCCTCCTTGTGCAAATAGAGAATAGGCTAAAAAATATTGCTAACCACAATATCCAAACAAAATATATCTAGGAGCTGAAAATGTAAACACAAACAAACCACAAGACACCGAATTTTTACGTGGTTCCCCCTAAATTAGAGGTACATCCACGGGACCGTAGTCCGCTTCCAAATCTTCCACTATAATGATAATGGGGTTACAAAGTTCTTCTCTAGTACACAACTAGAGGTTTACAAACATCACCCAAAGGTGGATTTCAACAATCAACAAAAGAGTACAAGTTTAGATCTCACCAAAGTGGGTATCCCAAACTCCTAGATTCCGAGAGAAACTTGACGATCAGCTCCTATCAATGCGTAGAGCTCGTCGAAGTGAACAACACTCTGAAATTTCATCAAGATCGGACAAGAAACCACCGTCGAATCTTGGCTTGAACAATGGAGTAAAACCCTCCCCTTAGTCTCTCGAAGTCTCTCTGTTTTTCTGAAAAAAACAGCGGCAGTAAAAGGGAGAAAAGAATCTCCTGACTTCATTTGTAATTTCATGAGGAAATTACAAGATTCCCCCTTTGCACTTTCAATAAATGCAAGATAAACCCATAACTATTTGGACCCATCAAATGAGCCCTTGTGGAATCCCCCAATTAAGGAGGGACCCACCCAACACTATAAAACTGTGTAATCGATGGGAAGGAAAAGCGCAAGCACATTATTCTTATTTTGATTCTTATTTAGATCACACCCAGTTTTAGTCCAACAATGGAAAGGACAACCACAACAATGAAAAATGCTACAAAAGGGAAGGGAGGATCTTCAGTGACTGTGACATCACAACTATGGCAGAGAAGTGGAAACTGTCCTGACGGCACAATCCCTATACGAAGAGTACAAAAGGAAGACTTACTTAAATCAAGTTCATTGAAAGAGTACGGGAGGAAGAAGCCTAGACTTTCCCAACGGTTCAATCACCTTGATAAAAACATAGATTTGCACCTTCCACAAGAAAATCGCTCAGTAGGTGGAATCAACTTAAGCGAGTACTTTTGTAACAGTCATCTAGTTATATTTATTTGTTGGAGTACCACAGTTTTTTTTTTTGCGTGTACAGGTGGCGATATTGATAGCGCAAGGCTTCAGCTATTTAGGAGCTAGGGCAGACATTAAAGTTGACAACCCGTTTGTTGAATCCGACGACGAGTATAGTACCTCGCAAGTTTCTCTGAAAAACAGCAATGACAAGGGCTATGAGGCCATTGAATCTGGTTGGGCTGTTAGTATCCTCTTTTCATCACTTTTTACTTGTGTTCATTTAATGCATAGGTGACGATCAATGTCGATGTTGATCATGTCATACTGAATCACTGATATCTCTGAATCTGCTTTTCAGGTAAATCCAAGAGTTTATGGAGACAAGACAACTCGTTTATTTGTATATTGGACTGTAAGTTGCTGCATTTCATGTACTAGTTCTCTAGAGGTTCATTCAATTTTAATGTTCTCTGTGTTATGTTAATACATCACCAGTAGCAGTGTAGCACAGAGTTTAGTCGGAGTATGTGATGCATAAACTTTGGTAGGAGTTTCGGGTGCCGGTGTTTGTTGGGGAACCCCACAGTACTTAAGCTTAGGACGTGAGATGTTGTCATATATATGTTGGAGATTGGCATGTGAATCTGCGATGTGATCTATAGCTGAAACTTGTATGTTGCATAATGGTTTGACCTAAGGTATGATACCATTGTTTACAAGTATTGAAAACTAAAGAGGATTTTTGTTTGTGAGAGGCTACACAATTTTCCTATTGTACGGATTCTGAACTTTTATTTCTTCACCGTCACTGTGAAGCCAAGGATCCATTTAGAACAAAAGTCGGACACATCCCATGTCCCTTGTCATATCCGGAGGTACTTTGGGGGAGTTGAAGGGCCCATCGAACAATGGTTAATGTCCCGAAAAAAACTTTGGGAAGAAGCCAAATATACAAAGTAACAGCTACCATGCCCTAGTGATCCTTGAGCAACTGTGATGGATTAAGGTACATGTCCATGTTGCAAGGCGTACACACAAAAGAGAGAGGAAACCGAAAACATCAAAGCCGAAATTGAGTTCATAGCATCTGTAGCTTATCTTCTGAATTGATCTTATTTCTCTACAGAAGCGACAATTTGAAATTTTAGCCGGTGAAGATTAAAATCGGAAACAAAAATCAGAACACAAACTGGTACAGATGTTAGCTCTGTTATTGAACAACAATTTTACAGTAAAGATACCTTACGACTGCATGATAAAATTGTTTCGTTTGATTTGTGCAACTTCTATGTTTGCTTTATGTATATATATGTATGTACTATATACCAGGTAGACTCGTCAAAGACAACAGGTTGTTTTGATCTCACATGCCCTGGTTTTGTTCAAACAAGCAATGAGGTTGCTCTTGGTGCTGCTATATATCCAATCTCGAAACCGAGAGGGCTGCCATATCAAATAACTGTGTACATCTCTAAGGTTAGAGTAAAATGAAGCTTCTTAAATTGATCTACTTCTTATCAACTCTGAACTAAGTATGAAAATTTGTTCCTAAACTACTCCCTCCGTTCCTAAATAATGGTCCACTACGAAAAGTCGTGTCATTTTTCAAATCAAAAGATGAAGTACTTCCGTGTATCATTTTTCAATGACAAGTACTTTAATTCGGTGCTAAAAAATTTGAAAAATGATACACGGAAGTACTTTATTTTTTTATTTGAAAAATGACAAGAGAGAGAAAGTAGGGCTCTTATTTAGGAACGGAGGGAGTATCTTTTTGGGGGTTGAGTGATCCACTAGTCGATACTCATGACATATTCTTGACTACTTAATTTGAAGGTTCTTTTTAAAAACTAGGTTTAGGCTCCGTTTGTTTCAATGTAAAATATTTTACAACTCTAAAAACTAAAGAAGTTGACTTTCGAGAAGCTCCATTAAAGTTTTGAGAGCATACGCACATACCAACCGTGTTTTATTTTTAGTGATTTCACAAAATCTATGAGAACAAGTTTCTTGCCTTTTTTGAACAACAAACTGACAACTTTACCAAATGCCACGTTAGTATTTACATATATTCTGATGTTGTTTTGGTTTGAGTGTCTTTTTCCATTGAACTCAGGATCCATTTACCGGCAATTGGTGGGTGCAGTATGGAGACGATGTCAACATAGGCTATTGGCCAGCAGATCTCTTCAGTTCGCTAAGTTATCATGCTGAAACAGTTGAATGGGGAGGGGAAGTTTACAGCTCAAAGATACGGACTCATCCCCACACTGCAACTGCTATGGGCAACGGGCAGTTTCCAATGTTCGATGACTATGGATGCATCTCCGGATGCGTGAAAAGAATGCGAGTTCGCGAAAACTCTCTCGACTTGAGGTTTCCAGAGTTTGTTAACACTTACGCAGATGAATATAACTGTTATAATGTGTATTACGTTGAAGATTACGTTGAGGATCCAGAATTCTACTACGGAGGGCCTGGTAAAAGTCTTTGGTGCCCTTGAAGACACTCCTAATGGCAACTAGCTAGACTGGTGCATATCTCTGTTTCTTTGGTTTTTAATGATCACAAGGTGTTACTAAACCAAATACTGAGAATCACATTAGCAATTAGAAGAAAAAAAAAGAAAGTAAAAGGAACTATGTTTTGGGGGCTGTAACCTGGGTGGAATATTTATCTAATCTGTTCCTTGCATGCCAATAGCTCATTGATACTTTTTCCTTTTAATTTTGTTGAATAGATCATTGATGATGATGCTTAAACTTGTTAGTTTCCTGTGTTGATGCTGATGTTGATGCGTAATCTTCTTATAATTCCACATGTATTGTAAAGATAAGAAAGCCTACATATGATCCAGTGAGGAAAAGGATGGCACAGTGGCGGCGGGGCGTAATTTACAACATCCCCAGTTTATACAATTCAAATGGCCCGTTTGGTTATTTGAAGAATAAGGAAAGATTCAGAAGCTAAATAAAAACAAGTAATCTAGGATAACCAAACGGGTCCTAAATGGTGGAAAATTGCAAGGTCGCAACACAGACCACTGACACGTCTATTTGCCCAAAGCTCAAAACAAAATTAAGAGAAGCACACGGCATCACTTCTCTTAAACTCTCTCTCCGTAGTTTGTGCATATAGTGTAGAGCCAACTAGCTGCATTCAATCATAGTCTCACCCATTTTCTGCTGTTCAAAAAACAAATCATAGTCTCACCAGTGCAAAGTGAGGTTGGAAAAAAAAAAAAAACCATGCACAGAGAGAGAGAGAACAGCTGAAACACCTTGCCGATCTTTAAGGTAACTATCAAGGGCATATATAATCTACAAGCTGAAGAAGGCCCCAAGGCAAAAAACAAATTAATACAAGAAGGAAAAGGAAGAGAAGCTACCATATAACATTGACCTGATTGATCTCATGAAACCTTCAGACCAATATCTTCAAATGCAACACCTATATTAGACATACTACAGTTAAAAAAACATCATTCCAAAAGTACAAACAAAAATCGCAAGCACCACACCAATTTGGATGACCTCATAGCCACTCAAAACCGCATGATTATTCCCTACCTGCTGGGTTAAACAGAGTCGTGTTGTTTCCTTTCTTGTTGTATAGACTGGAAAATCCAGGCTGCTGACTCAGTAGCAGATCTAGCATTGTGAGGCACAACTTTGATCACTCTTGTTGGCTGCTCCGTGTCATCGAGCTGAGATGCTACCTCAGAGACGTTAATAGCCGGAGAAGTAGGGAAAAAGGGTAGCGCATTTCTTCCGTTAGTAGTGTGACCTACCCCAAGGTCCCCAACTCTTTGTGCTCTCTCTCCAGGAGGACTACTGGCCATACTTCCCTGCAACTCTGTTTCTTTAGTTGCAAGCACCTTCACAACACGTTGAATCTCTCTGTGCCTTTTGGTTAGAACATTGCCCGAACTTTGGTTTTGCACATTGAGGCTTACTCCGCCAGAATTTTGTCTAGAAAAGCTATTTGCTTGTTCAACGCCTATGCCTGAGATAACGGGCATGCCACATGGAGGAAAATAACCATGACCAAATCCTGGATATTGCTCATGAGAAGTTGGAGCACCGTATTGAGGAGTTGTGAAACTACCCATCATGGGATTTTGTCCCGGTGGTCCACAACCTCCACATACTGGACCCATGAATCCGTTTCCAGGATATGGCTTGTATACAAGTCCCTCAGAAGGAGACATTACAGGAATCAACCATTGATGCCCAGGTGATTGATGGAAACAAGGAGTGAATTTAGTATCTGGAATTATAGGTGACGATAGTGGATTTCCTGAAAATGGCCCGTAATTTGAAGACTGATTACCATTTTGCACAGAAGAAAGAGATGTCTTTCCAATAACATTTTCAGCGGAGCATTCCATTTTTTGATTTTGGTTCTCAGAATCATCTTTATGCTTCACAATGGGTGGAGATGGATTAACGATGTACTCCAAAGGTAGTTTTTTTGCAGTAGAGCCCTTTAAAGGTTTGCCCAAATAAGCACTATCTTCAAGCAAAAGATTTGGTGATCCTGCAATCGATCTCTGGACCTGTTTGAAAATCAAGAATTGAATCAAAATCCACCTTTACATAAAAATGAATCCAACGGACCAAAACGTATTATGCATCACGTATCCTGGAAGTTGGATAATATCGAAGAACTCCTTACCTTTATCAGCCTATGCAACTCGAATACTTGAACAGCAAACACTCTTTGTTGACTGAAAGGAGTAATACAGGTCGGATCAAAACCACAGAAAATACAATTTCACGACGCTCGGCATTTACAGACAAGTTATCAACGCATTGTAGAACTAAGAATCAATTGATATAATTCACAACCAAGAACGAGGTAGTCAAACCTTTAAAAAGAGCGTCAGTAAACCAATATCGCACCTATAAAACATAAGTAACTAGAAACTGGAGAAGCAGTTAAAATTCATGTTGCACGTTTGAGAATATGATTTTGTTCTACGGTAAGTAAAGAAATAGTGTGAATTGCAAACCACAACCAATTTAAGAAGGAAAGCCCTATGTGAAAGTGATTTGGCTTGTATATAAGTCCCTCAGAAGGAGCCATTACAGGAATCAAACATTAAGGCCCATGTTGAGTACTAACTGGGATATGGATTGTACATCATTTGCCACCATTTTCACTAATCCAATTGTTGAGTACTCATTGGATACCTCTCTATTCATATCCACGATCCAAAATATCCTCCATAATTTGTTCCCCATCTTACAGGCCATGACTGCCAGAAAAAGTGAACTTCTACCAACGAGGAGGGCCGAAACTTCGCACCCAACTGACCCAAGCAAATACGGAAAAAGAGAACCAAAATATATCCCTAAGGAAGAATGAATGGATATATCCTTATGGCCTCATTTCCAACTTTCCAGCTCAAATAAGATACTTACAAGTATTAATACTTGACATAGCCTTCAACAATCAAATTAAGTTTTGAATTGTTAGAAGACAGAAGAAAATAATTCAAAAAATGCAAAAACGGCTGCAGCTTCCATGTTCCACATTAAAAGACTAGATGATGCCCCTGTACACATGTCAGTATCCCTCTCGAAGAAATATCTCAACGCTTTCTAATTTGAAAACAAATGAACATATAATACCCCAAGTTCCAACATCCCTTGCAATCATCTTCCAATTCTCTGAATGGCCTAGCCCAGAGCTGGGAATGAGTACAAAACTATGAAGAATCTCCCGGAAGTAAAATTAAATCAGCTAGGACAGGGCTTCTAAAACAGCGCAAGAGCAGTTCCTCCTTTCTAGGTACTCAATAACTAGGAGATGAAATGAATTAAAGTCAAGAAGTTGATGTGAATGTACAAAAGTTAAGAAGATAGTGTAGGAAAATATTAACAAAGCTAAGCAGGTTCATAGAAATTGGTGGACAAGAAATCCTACGGTTTTCTTCAAAAACGTTGTTCCTACTTTTCTAGGTGGACACGCCCAAATCACTCACACTGACACTGACATCAAAACCACCTTAATTGTTTGGCATGCAACTGTATATCACTACATACACAAACATGCCCCAGGAAAGAAGCGGGCTGGGGCAACCATACGGGCATAAAAGTTTATGCAAGGGGAAGCCCATCCAGTTGAAGGCATCTGATTCATACAAACCTTGAATAGATGCTACCATGGCTGTACTAATCTCTGTGTGTGTGTGTGTGTGTGTGTGAGAGAGAGAGAGAGAGAGAGAGAGTTCTCTTTGTCAAAACCTCATACAATATTCCACACCTCTAATTCATTTAATCCCTCCATTTTATTATGATTCCCATAAAAAACTTCAAACTACAGAAAAGGCATTGCCAGAAGCATATTTACTTCCACAAGCCTTTCTTTTCAGATATTCTACCAGTTACTTTTGAATGAGTTGCCATGACGCCAAACTTACAACTATGCTAAATGAAATTTTGTTGAAGATGTACCCCTGCCAAAATAACTGAAATCCATCAATAAGCAACGGAACTTACTTGACTATTGCTCGTCTCGCTTTCCAAAAATGTTTCTGACCTATTATTCCTACAACATCATCAGGGGAGATATCCAAGGCTGATATAGAATCCACCATGGAAGTTTCAGAGGCATCATCACTTCTCTCAGCAATTCCCGTCTGCAATGGCCCCAGAGTCTTGTAGTCATGGTATCCACTTTGATTAGTAGTGTTTTTAGGACCTTCCTCCTTTTCTGAACAAGAATCTCTTCTAAGGATTGAAAAATGAGCATTCTCTACATCCCTCACAGGATCATTTGAGACACCATTTCCACCCCTGCTGTTGTTTAGGTGTGACCTGGCTCTGGACTCAGGATGTAAACTAGCACCAGTGCGCTGTAATCTGTCAAAATTATCATTATCCGCAAGGCGATGTCTATGGTCTTGATCAACAGACACATCAGTTTGCTTCAATGGACTATCAGTCTTTTCTATGGCTTTTGGACTATTCACGTATTTAACTGATTGCTCCCCCAGTGCCATATATCCCTTTAGGTTCTCTGTCTGGCTTCTGCCTTCTTGTCTCAAATTAAAACCTCTAAAGCCAGTTCGTTTTGGCTCTTTGTCACTGGTATTTGGAATGTTCATCGACTTATTCAAATAGGCTGGACTGTATGGAGAGATTTCTTCGTCCATGCCATAAGCTTTTTTGCTCCAATCATGATTTGTTTCCGACTGAACAAAGGTAGGAACTGTAAAATCCTCTTCATCTAGCCTCTTTTTGTGCTCGAGATGTACCAATGGCGTGTTGAAATCAGAATGGCCACCGTGTGACTTCTCAGATGGCTGTGTTGAGCAAGGTTGATGAAGTAGATAAGGCATACCCCACTTTTCATGGCCACTTCCCTGCAACAAATTATACATATCACACAAAAATGGTTTCTAGTTTCTACCATAGTAAATATGGCCAGGCTGACCTGGCTCCTCCATTACAATTCGCAAACATGTAAGGAAATGAAGAGTGAAACTACAAGAAAGAAATAAAAAGATCCCAAAGCTAGAGGAGGAGGGGTCAAATCTAAGACTAGAACAGGCTTTCTGTCCCTAATGGTGGTATCAAAAACTAAAATTGAAAGGCCTCTTTTTTTACCACAGATTCACAGTCAGCCCATCAGTCTACGAGAGTACAAGAAGGACATGACCCATGAATCACTGGTTGGCACGAAGTTAAATTACTCCAGAATCCAGATAAGTTCATGCTCCAAAATTCCACGCCGTATAAAAACTCCAGCACAAAATATTCCAATTCCAAGATGCAGGGTTAAGCGGTTAATGGCTTCCTAATTTCCATGATCTGCGTCTTTCTCTTCTATTCTATATTTTCAGGAGATAGGAATTTGTTGTTGAATATCCACCAGCAATCAGTAAGCCACAGGGAAAAACCAAATCCATCAAATGCCACATTAGCTCATTAGCAACAGCGCAACCTAACAAAATAAAAGCTTATAAAGCTGTGTTCTGAACAATAGTAGTTAGAGCATATTTAGGCAAATGCAAAAAGACAAATAAAATCCTGTGCATAGGTATATGTCCACAGTTCTATAAAAATAATCCATGCACCAAAGATATCAATCAATTCAAAGAGAAATTTCTAGAATCATCACCTACATTAAGGAATCCATGAACTGAAAGCAGCACAACTACGAAAATCCTATCTCACCTGACTTGAAGATGCTGGAGGAGCAAGGCCAGCAGGGTTACTGGGATTTGGGGGATTGAATCTCTGAGAAGGGATACTAAGTTGTTCATAAAGGGCCATCTTGTTCCTTGGAGGTGCTCTTGGACCTCCTTTTTCTGTATCATTGACATGAAGCCTTGGGAACATAGGTCCCACCATTTTCTCATCATCTTTCCCTCTCTTCATCTTTCCCCTCGCTTTCTCTCTCTATATCAAAACAAAACTCCAACCACAAGAACCCACCTGAAAACCACATGAAACAGACCTCCAAAACCAAAACCACTTGCAGAAAGTTCAGTTTCACAAACCCGGACAGAACTTGAGAAATAAGCTATTTTCCAACCTCCAAAACCGATCCCAGTTGGGAAAAAGCTGCCTTCTAGCTGAAATTGAGGGGAGAACCCAGATATAACCAAAACCCAATTGTAGAGATCTTGAATTAAGCAAACCCAGAAAACAAAACTAACCCCATTTCTGATTACCACAGAACCGACCCAGTAGGTCAAAGAGTGATTTCCCGACAAATTGATGAAGAAAATAACAGAGGACGCTTAAATCTATACAGTCGGGATAGTTAAAGATCTGTATAGTCGGACGAAATGAGAGAAGATTCGGCAAATGAAAAGGCTGGGCGTCGCTTGTAATAAGAGAGGGGAAAATATCACACAAAAAGGCTGGTGCGGAACAATGATAGGTACACACCCTCTCAATCACTCCCCACCACACCCTCTCTCACATGTGTGGTGGGTTCAACGAGACCCACCGGGTGAGCCCACCACACATGTGAGAGAGGGTGTGGTGGGAGTGAATGAGAGGGTGTGTACATGTTTAGTTGTGCGGGCGAAATCACAGGCGCGGGGGTTGAAATCACATGGAGAGAAAGGGGAATTGTGTGTGATAAGGATGCCACATCAGCGTGTATTGTTTTGTTCTGTATCATTGTTCCAACTAAAAAGAGCATAAAATCACAATTAACAACAAAATACGCGGATCAAAAAAAAAAAACAACAAAATACCCATTACCCATTAACAATCAATCACAGATTTTCAAAGATCGATTCATGTTTATAAAGGAACGTGCTGCTGTGTCCCCGGGGATACGGTATCCCCTTCATCTCAGCCCTCCACGTGTTCCATATTAAAATTTAAAAAAACAAAAAACCGGGTGGGAGCCGGTTGCCCGTCCAAAAGCGTAGAAGCTTAACCAACCCTGGTTAAGCCTTCTTCCTCCCCGTTTCTCCCGCCCTCCTCTCCCTCCCTCCCTCCTGAAAACTAGGGTTTCATCTCTCTCCAGTCGGGGAAAACGGACGAAGCCTAAAAATTTGACGATAGTTGAGCCCACGGCAGCAATTTACGACGACGAGAGTTGAGCCCACTGCAGCAATTTACGACGACGCAACTTGAACCCTAAATCTACAACGACGACGAGCCACATAAGTAAACACATGTGCTGGATGCAGGATTTGCTCTTAGTTTTGACGTGCGAAGAAGTTATCGTTTAGAAGTTCAAAAGGAGGAAGTGAGTCAGCATGGAGGTAGTATAGTAATGTTCTCAATTTTTCACATTAATTATGTTCTATTACATTTCTATTTTAATTAGACATTTAGAAATAGACAATTTATTTGAGAGTGAGGCTCAGCTGCGTTTACATCTCCAGCTCCGTTTCTACCTAAATTTCATTGTTGTTGAATTATGTTCTATTAAATTTCATTGTTGTTGAAATAGACATTAAGAAATATTTTCTTAGGGTCGTAATAGAGTAGCTTAATCGTATCAATTTTAATGAGATCAGACATGGAACTTGATAGCTTGAGGCTATAATTCACAGAATTTCGAGGATAACAGAGCACCCAAAATGGATGCTCAATAAACTTGTAGTAAGCTCAATGGAGAATTGCAACTTGAGAAAGAAGAAATGAAAGAAAAACTGAAACAAACTTCACGGTTCATCCTACTTATACTTTCCCCTTTACGTCGCACATGCTACCTCTCCTTTGCCACCAAAAGTAAACAGAAAAGAGTAACAGGAAGTGATAGTAAGGAAAAGACTAAAAGGACCCTAGTAACTTATAAATTATGTATTGTATCATTCCCACCCCCTTAAGAACCAACTTGTCCGCAAGGTTGGAATGATGGAAACTGCTGCTTTGCAACTTGTAGAGGGGGCTCCCAAGTGGACAGCCCCAAGTTCTTAGGGGACAGTGCCTTGCTATAGTAAGCAATGGGTCTACTTTCTTGCATTAACACTGCTCCCACACCCTTCCCTGAGGCATCACATTCAATAATGAAAGATTTGGAATAATCTGATAATGACAAGACAGGAGCAGTAGTCATTGAGTAATCTTGAGTTTGAGATGAAAGACTGCTTCAGCTTCAGATGACCACACAAAGGCATCTCTCTTGAGTAATCTTACCATAGTCCTCGACACATCTCCTGTAGTATCCTGTCAAGCACCCAAGCCTAAGAAATCTCTTAAAGACTTGGAAGGATTTTGGTCTGGGCCAAGTTTGCATGCTAGCTACTTTACTGTATGTGATTTTGGTCTGGGCCAAGTTTGCATGCTAGCTACTTTACTGTATGTGATTTTGGTGCCAAGTTTTTGCCAAGTTTGCACTTGTTTTTACTTCTTTTTTTGTTTAAGTGAATTTGCAATTAAGTAATGACAGTAAAGTTAAACTGATTTTGATCAATTTGCAGGTGGAAGCATACCTATTTGCTGGGAGTCCGGTTTGGAAATCTCTCACTCTCACTATTATGTGGTCATATATGGAGTTTCCTGAAAGTTAAGATCAACAGCAGGTATGTTTGGGAATTTGACATAGCGAGGCCATTGATGACACCTGCACAAATGAGCTTATGTGCCCGTGCGTCTTGAGCGCAACACTTTAAGTTTCCCACTATCTTAAGTTCTTAACAAAGAAACTATAGATAGCCAGATTGTATGATCTCCACCCTAACCCCTACTTACAAAATACACTTGAGTATGAATATCGCACACCCAACCCCTTATACCCCACTCATACAAGAACTCACTCTCACCCAACCAAAGCTTGACACTTGCACACAACCTTTTCTTACTTGGTTGCACCACCACTCTCATGCCTTTACTGCTGTACGAATATATGCATAAATAGCCTACACAAAGCCAAGGAAAATTTGACAGCCATAAGAGGAGTTGTAGTACCAAGTAGAATTCCAAAAGACACAAAGTCATGTACCAAGGTAATATGCAACCATTGGAGTACTTGATAAAATTCCAGTTCGAGCGTCAATATTGCTGCTTCCGAGGTATCTTTTTTTGACTATATGTTGTAATGCACTCTACTTATAGGCCATATGTGATGTACCTAGTTCACCCCGTAAGTTGTCTTGTTAAAAAAAAATAATGGCAATGAATGTCCCTTATTAGTTAGGTGCGATGAGACCTCCCGAGAGTAGTACTGAAGGCAAGGCCGATTTGAAATCCCATTATGACTCTTCCCCAAGTAGGTTAGATGGAAGCAATAAATTTGGTGAGGACGATGTTGATTGGACAGTGGAAGGTGAAGGGTCGGTTTCTGCATCAGATGATTTATTTTGTTCCATCACTGATTCGGAAATTTTGGAAATGAATTTTGTTTCGGAAGATGAGGCAGGAAGATTCTACAATTCATATGCGAAGGCAAATGGTTTTAGCATTCGCAAATCTAGAAGTAAACTCCTCAAAGACAATCCAAACCAGGTTAGGTTCAGGACTTGGGTTTGTTCTAGGGAAGGTAAAAGAGACAGTAAACAATTTGAACGGGTCGAACGTAGAAGACGCCCCAGAGCGGAAACAAGAATGGGTTGTGGTGCCAAATTCTGTGTCCGTTATGTGGCCGGAACACAAAAGTACATGGTCAAAGAATTTGTTAGATTACACAACCATCCGGTTGTGGCACAATGTTTTGCTCCTTTCCTGAGGTCGCACAGGAGGTTGAATGATGCTGACACGGTTTAGGCAATGGCCCTAAGGAAGGTAGGCGTGAAGGCGGACCAAATAATGGATTACATGACATGTCAGTCTGGGGGTTCATATAACGTGGGGTTCACTAAAAAAGATTTGCACAACAAATTGGCCAAAATTCATAAAGAAGAAATAAAAAATGGGGATGCTGAGGGTGCACTTGGATATCTACATGCTCAGGTTTGCACTGATCCGTTATTATTTGTGAAGTACACTGTTGATAAGAATGACCGTATGGAGACCCTCTTTTGGGCAGATGGGAGGTCTCGGATGGACTATGCCTCATTTGGGGATGTGTTAGTGTTCGACACGACATATCGGACCAATGCGTACAAGAAGCCATTTGTCATATTGGCTGGCGTGAGTAATAACTTTAAGACGACCATATTTGGGTGTGCCTTGTTGTGTACGGAGACTGAGGAGACATACAATTGGGTTCTTGCAACATTTTTGGAGGCTATGGATGGTAAACATCCCATCTCCGTGGTGACAGATGGTGATTTGGCAATGCGCAACGCCATTATAAATATATTTCCAAATGCGAGGCATCGCCTATGTTCATGGAATTTGGAGCGAAATGCCATGAAAAATGTTCACAAACCCGATTTCGTAATGTGAGACTTTACAAATCGATGCAAATGGAATGTGAGGTTGAAGAATTTGAAAGTCTATGGGCTGACATGGTAACACATTATGGGCTACAGACAAACAAATGGGTGTTGGAGATCTATAGGGACCGCAAAAGATGGGCCGAGGCAGACCTTCTTGGAATTTTTTTTGCTGGCATGAGGACCACTCAGCGTTGTGAAGGCATGAACCGTCATTTGAATCGGTTCTTAACAGTAAGGCTAAGACTTTATGAATTTGTTGAACAAAGTACCACCGGGCTGTTGGTAGGTTGCGTGTTGCCGATGTAGAGGCTAAGACGGCGATGAGCATAGTACGCCCGTCTTAATCACGCAATTGAAAAGTTTAGAGAAGAATGCAACCGAGGTCTACACACAATACATGTTCAAATTGTTTCAGATGAAATTCTACGCACATATCCATTGCTTGTGGAGCAGCGCGTTGACGAGTTAGAACGTCGGTTGTACTTCATTGAGGTGTACTCACATCCAGAAAGGAAGTGGACGGTCGAGTATTTTCCAATTGATAGTAAAATGAAATGTTCTTGCTTGATGTTTGAGTCATTTGGTCTACCCTGTTGCCACATGATAATGGTAATGAAACAAGAACAATGCTATTGGCCATTCCCCCAGTTTAGTCATGCGAAGATGGACGAGAAGTGCTTGCCACGAGGCCCATCACCCTACGGTTGGACAAATACCTCAATCTTTATCTTCAACCCACACCACGCACGTATGGTGTATTGAGTTCCAGTTACAATTTGATGTCATTTTATGCGTCCCACTCCTGGGACTCTTTTGAAGATGCTAAGGACTTGGGGCACGAAATGACGTCTTGGATGAGGAAGCGTTGGGAGATGGGAAAGAATAAGGAGTGCACGACCTCGCTTGGTGAAACCAGTTATATGCAAGATTTGTTTGGTGTGGGGGATCCGCTTGTTGTTAAGACGAAAGGCAACCCTGGGAAGAACTCCACAGCCCCAAATTCAAGGAAGCCTAGGCAATGCAGGCATTGCAAGTGTGCAGGGCACGATAAGCGCACATGTCCAAAGTTGTCATAAAAGCCTTCAACTGAATGATTGTTTGCTAAGTTTGAAATTTATTTGGTTGAAGTTCATGTTCAATGCACATTTTCATTTGCTTACTATTTGGATGCCACGTGGTACAGTGGTGAGAGTGATGAGAATGAGGATATATTCCATTTGAATTGTGGTAGTTCGTGGTTTGAAGTAATGTTGCGCTACTCTTTGTTTGAAGTTGTTAGCTCAATTCTATTAATTTTTCAGTCTCCTTGAATTGGTTTTGATGTTTTGTATGATCAAATTTGTCTCATTTACTGATGAAAGTGTGGACTGCCATCACTTGGCCAGGGCTGCTGTTCCTAATTCCTTTACATAACTACTGATGTTTGTTGTGTTGTCCAGATTTATGGCCAATGTAATCAGGATCATTTTGACTTAACCTAGCCTAGGGGGGTTGTCCCTAGGCCTGTTTGATCCCCTTGGGGAGGGGGCGTCCTCCCATTTGAGGTGCCTTTGCACAATTGCACACAGCACCTCTGTTACTGCTGCTGCACTATGATTTTGCACACATTGTTGCTGCACCTTTCACTGATGCTGCAATCTAAGATCGACTGATTACTGCTACTGCACTTGATACTGCTGCTACAATTGTCAGTTTGTCACTGCTGATGCTTTTCTGCTGATGAAGTCATGCTCACTGGTTATTCTGCTACTATGCTTATGGCTGCTACCTGTTGCTGTGTTCTGCTATTAGGAGTTCTTCCTCTATCTCCTTTCTTTTCTCTTTTCAGCTGCTGCTGTTGTATACGGGGTGGCTGGCACCTTGAGGGTGCTCCAATTACGAACGGGTCATGGCGAAATTTTCAAAATTTTCTTCCCATCAGATTCAAGATCTTGTAGCCTTTTGGCCATCCCAATTGTAGCCTTTTGGCCATCCCACTCCCTTGTATATTTTGTCAATGTAGCCTTTTGGCTTAAGTATTCCATACTTCTTTGGAACCTACTTCTTTTGTTTTCTTTTGTTTTATTTTGTTTTGTTTTCTTTTGTTTTATTTTGTTTTGTTTTGTCCTCCTGGGGTATGCCCCTTGTAGGCTGTATATCCTTTTTTCACCCTTTTATTTTCAAGCTAATTTATCCAAAAAACTTCTTATAGATGTCTTTGTATAATATTTTCGCGGATCTGTAGTGTAACTTGTGAAGTTGTGTATTGTTTGTTCTGGTTGTTTTTGGAAAGGGAGTGGTTTTGATTGAATCTGGAAATTTAAGTTCAAGCTGGAAATGTAGCTGCACCAGTACCGCTCCAGTGCAACGACAAAATGAGTTATTGAATATTAGTTTTATCAATTCATTTAACCAGTCTGCCAAAAAAAAAGGCTGTCTCGCGGTTCTCTCTAAAGCCTAAAATGGAAAACCCATTTTCTAAGAAGTCATTGTGGCCCAAGTCTCCCAAACATCCAAAACCCA